>JAFHBV010000670.1:0-13541 GCA_019022785.1 Pseudomonodictys pantanalensis
GAGGGGGGTGAGGTCGAGTTTGGGTTGTATAATCGTGCGTGGGATAAGAGGGAGCAGAGACGGTAGAAAGAGGGAGTAAGGGGGGTGGAGGGTGGGGGAGTTGGATTGGATTACGGATGCTTTTGGGTGCGGTTCTATACTATTGGTGCAGCTGTTGCGTCTATCGCGATGCTGTTCAATCTTCCTTCTTCAGTCTAGTACTGCCGTCGATTTTTGGGCTTCGACGATCATCGTCATATACTCCTTCTCAATGCGCCTGTACCTTCAACTGTCTCCACATACTGTTGTGTGAATTCTCGCTTTGCGTCCTCAACAACCTCAACGCGGATCCGGCTGTTCGTCGATGGGTGTGCAACTTTCGGTCGATGCGAGAGTGAAGCTTTTGTACGGCGATGTAGTGGCGTGCCTGGCTAAGCATGTTGAATGCTGGAAAGTGTTAGAAGGGGGATTTGTATGGGATGGAGTGGGAGACGTACATTGCGTCTCGAAGGAGAGCAGTGCGTCTTCAGCCCAGAGGATGAAGGTGAGGAAGATGTTGAGGAAGACATCTGTTGGAAGGTATGACATCGTGTCGGTTTGATTAAACGTGGTGGTTTTTCTGAAGGCAAAAAAGAATTGGAGGAATGAGTGTATAGAGTACCAAGTGGTCGAGAAAGATGGATTGTGTAGCTGAATTACACAATGCCAAAGGCCTTGCAAGCAAAGCTGTCAAAGAAAGGATGGAGAAGTCTGGAGAACCTGCAGATCAATCCCTTTATGAGCGTTCTCTGGGTACAAGTAGTAACGAACATCAATATCAGTCTCCCACCCTGTCCATATAAACAATCCCCAGCTGGAGTCATATCTCTCTTATCTCCGCTTTTCAGCCTATGTTCCAGTGCTGCCTACACTGAGTATCATCTGCAGCGCAAGTCCGGGCTGCTATCTCGTGGCCATGGGGCCACAATATCCGCTCAACTGGCTAGACAGCGACCCCGAGTGCGGCTGCACTGCATCACCACCCTCACCACCCAATGGTCAACGGAGAAGCGTTTCGAGAACAATGGGTCAGGCACGGCCAGGCACGGCTACCCGGCCCCGAGTGTGATGGTCTGCTGGACCTGCAGCCGCAGAACGTGCTCGGCTGCCTTCTCGAAACCCTTTTCGAAACTCGAGGTTAGCTCTGAGTCAATTAAGCTGGACCTGCTTCGATGCATGGGAGACAGGTTGGTGGGTGCGGCCTCGTGGCTGTTGTGCGTGGGAAGTCCGTAGTCCGGGACTAAGGTTTGGAAATAGTGGTGAGTGGATTTGAGAAGGTGATTGGTAGGATGGAGGAGATAGGAGTATTGAACGGAGGCACCGAGTTAAACTGCGAGATATGGGTAATGAGGTTCTTGGTGGTGACAGCGGAGCGTGGATACGATGTGATGGAGACCTGCATTGGGTGAGGCACGTGACCTGCTGACATCATGGATGCCAAGGTGAGGATTGGAAATCGCTCAGCTGCGGATACCTTATAATTCCATCACTTTTGTGTACCGCAGGGTATTGCACCTTACTGTGTTCTTTACTCTGTTCAGTGCTTGCGTCACCCGCAATATGGGACGAACAAACAGCTATCAGATGATTCCATCGCTACCCTCGATTTTGTTTATACCTCTTTCAAAGCGGCACCTATGGCTACTCATCAACGACGGGATGCACCTACAGACGCTGCGATGCCCTCGATTCCCGGAGTTGCACACGCTTTCGTTCCCGTTGTGAACGGTTTTGTCGGTGTCGACCTGTGAGATGGCGAGTACATCGAGCGTATTTTGCATGCTATTAAGTCAGGTTGCTATGACGCGCCGTCGCGCTCTCGGGCGAGTCCGCGCATGGAGTGGAAAAGTGATGAGGCTGAGGGTGAGGCGGCAAGGTGGAGCGCGTCGGCGTCGCAAGACTCGACGATATATTGAAGAATAATGTTAATGCTGTCATGGCGAAGCTATGGTTGAATCCAACGAACATCGTAATCGTATGAAGGTGCGAAAGAGTCGAAGAGTGGGTTAAGTGTATACGAACTTGCGTTCTTCACGTGGTAATTTCTTACCCGAGCGGCCTCACTTATCTCCGAACCAACCAATGACCTTCATACCCTAGATTACTTTCGTTGCTCACCTCCCTTCTCTTTCTCAACAGGCTGAACAGACACGAGCAAGCGACTTACGTACAGGCAACAGGGCCCTTCTTGGACATGCACAGCCTACTTCACACGCTCAACGGTGCTTGGCGTTCCTAAATGCTCAAGCACCAAATCCTTTCAGACCCCAAACAAGCTACCATGAAACACACAGCCTCACGACTAACGCTTCGTACCCAATAACTTGGCCGCGCAGGGACCGCTTGCAGACATGCCCTGCTGTAAGCAATACCGAAAGATACCGAAACGGCATTCGCGCACTCATGCTCTGAGTGGCAGTGACGGTGAACCTCAGGGAACGATTCCTACGAACGAGGCATGCCACGCTACAGTACGCCCGGCTTCGGGCACGTCGGAAGTGATGCTGTGCCGCTGTGCGGCGTAAGTAGGTTACCTATAGGATGCTCGTACGCCTCGCACTTCGGCTTTTGCTCCCTTCTCCACTTCTTGTTTTCTTCCTCGACCAAAAGCTCCTGGGGAAGAGCGTGATACCACAACTCGAACATCACGATGCCGACCTACGACAAGATCCTCACGATCTCGCTCGGACCGACGATCCTCTTCTTCGTCCTCTCGCTACTTTCCATTATTCTTACGGCGCATTATTGGATCTTGGGCGACTGGATCAACGGGAGATGGGTGCCAGTAAAGTTGACTTACAACCCACGGTCGGGGAAATTCGATACGGATGATGCCATCGTAGACTATACCGAGTCCGCGACCAACGCGACCATTGTGTCCGGCTGCCTTTGCCTCACTGCCGCAGTGATGGCGGGTATCTCGTGGTTCAAATTGAGGAGAAGGGATATGGATTCGGACTACAACCTCGTAAGTACCGCAACCAAGTGTTACTAGTAATGCCCACGAATGCTCACTGGAATGATAGCCACTCCGTCGCTTCTACTTCTTAGCGGTTCTCATCACCTGCACGGGAGGAGCGTCATCTGCGTTGTCCGCCCTCATCTTAAGCCTCACCGACAACGGCAACGATGAGTTCGGATGCATCTCGGAATCATTCAGGTTCAAATCCGGACAGCTCAACACGAATTACATGTGCAGCAGAGAGAACGGAGCGTGCAGGTTCTTGAAGACGTATAGCTCGCTCCTCGACACCGAGACAACGGTTACAATTGCTTGCAATGAGACGGTGAGTTGTGTTACCCGAGGCTTCATGTGAGAGTTCGCTTGCTGACAGTAACTAGAAAGTCGTCAAGTGGCTGCAGATCATCCTTCTGGTCAATGCTCTCATCGTCATGGCCATTTTTTCATGGCAAGCGAGGGTTAGGAAGACCGGCCGGATGAGGTGGCAACGAGATGCTGTGCTGGGCTCGCACCCGAAGGATGCCCTCTGAAGAACTTTTGGGCGGAGAGTAAGCGTATGCCGATGGCTGGAGCGAGAACGGAGGAGGGGGCCACAACGACAATTAAGTGTCTGAGAGACAAGGGCCAAGAGTGACTTGAGTCCTGGTCACTGATGGACCCCTCGGCTCCGCCAAATCTCTTCACCATGTATGGGGGCGAGAGGAAAGGGTTGTCGTCATGAAGTAGGTGGCGAACATCTGCGGGGAACTCGACCCGGGAAGCAATTTTATTGCAAGAATGCAAGAAATGTATGATAATGGAACGCCATGGCATCCACACCCGCACGCGGACATTGGCGCAGGCGTTGTGCTGGTGTGCCTTATTCCAAACCAAAATGATACTATAGTAGGAGCCAAGACTCTTTCTCTATTTTCATCTCCTTTTTTCGTGTCGAACTTCTTCCGCATACCGTATTCCAAATACTTCCGAGGTTGTGAGTCCCAGTAACTTACTGGATCTTGGTAGAAGGGTGAATGAAGCTACCAGAACCTCCCCACCAAGCCTCGCAACCAAACATGATGTTCCGTACCATCGGCAATGCAGCCCCCCTTCTGTTTTTGCCTGCTTTTTTTTTTTTTCGTCATGGCGAATCGTTGGACCCACTTCCATAGACTAAAATTTAGTGCCCGCCGTGGGCATATCCTAAGCTCATACCCTAACCTCTGTATGTGTCTAGGAGGAAGAGAAAGGGCTACGTAATGTTGGCCAAAGAGTGGCGACAGGCTTTTGCGGCGTAATGCGGGATCTCAGTTCGTCTCTCAGTTTCGCTCGGGTCTGTTCAATATACTTACGTTTTATGGTTCAAGGGTGGGCCCAGCGTTCCCAGTCGGGAACACCCCGCCTTCCAGGTAGCTTAGTAGTTTAGTATCCACAACCGGGATCGATAAGTATGGTCTGAAGATTAGTGAGGCCTTGATGCGTGGAATATTCTAAGAACCTTTACTTGGGCCGCTACGGTGCCGCTGGGAGCAGTGGGACAGCGGTCCGCGGGTCACCTCCAGCAGCTTCGTTAGGTCCCCAAAATTCCGACTATCCCAATTTCTCCCCGCAAATATTGTTTCCTGAAATGGCGCCATTTCTTCTTCGCAGGTTTCTCACAGAGATATAAAAAGCCGACATATCCCCTTCAGTTTTCTTCTTTCCCAAAACCTCGACAACTACTGGATACTAACATACTTCAAGAACACACAATACAAACAACATGTTGTTCAGCAACATCATCCTTGTCTGGGCGTCTTTCGTCAATGGCGCGCCAATCAACAATACCGAGTTGGGTAGGGTCTTCATTTCTGTCATGCCGACTCCCTCCATCTTTACATTATGCCTTCATATACTGATACCTCAGCAGCCATCATGATGAACCAGGTCGCCATCGGCAATAAGACTAACTCCTCCATCATCGAGGCCCTTTCCCTCAAGGACTTCCTCCGCGGCGATGCCGTTCTCCCAGCCCGCAGCACAAAGATCCCCAAGACTCCCCGGGCCTCCACTTGGGACTGGAATACCGAGGAACCAATCAGCAGCAGCGATAGTAGCAGCACTGATACTGACGAGGACGGCAATGAGGGTAACGAAGAATCGAAGCGCTCCCGTCGCGGTGGCGGGGTCCGCAGCGACGCCATCGCCCTCAAGGACTTCCTCTCCGGCAAGTCCGTTCTGCCTGCCGACCGCGCCGAGATCCCTGGTGATACCAGCATCTTGGAAGAGAGGGGTGGCTGCCACAGGGACCCCGAGAAGTCGGACGCCCACAACTGGTTTGATTGTTGGGAGAAGCAGCGGAAGGAGAAGCAGGAGTGGTTGGAGAGCCAGGCGTCCATGTCGGCCTCGAGCAGCGACGCAGAGAGGGGCTATCGTGACAAGCGCTCCCTGATGGCGGCTCGTGACAGCGACAACGACAGCTGGAGCGACTGGCACTCGTCTACGGACTCGAGCGATTTCGACTTCCGCGACCCGCCGCCCCCGGAGACGGACAACTCGTGGAATGTGCAGGACGAGGATTCAGAGTAGGGGTGATGGTCCAGAACTACTAGCGAATGGTCTTACGGTGTCTTCAATAGTTTCATTTGCGATGGTGTTATCCCCATAGAACTTGACAGAAATCCACTCATACATTCATTCGTTCATACAAAAATGTGCAGATTCGGACATTTGTGATGATTTTCCTGTGTGTCGATTCATTTTCTGGTACCGAGCGATTCAAGTTCACAAAATTGGTGATCAGTGGGTCGGTACCTTACGTGGACGTTTGCCTCAGGCCTTCAATGTAATGGATATTTAATAATACGATGCCACTTCCATAGCGATGACCAGTTCATCACCCTCGTCACCATTCGCGTGATATCATTGACATGCGATTTAAACCGGCACTAGCGAACATTTGGCGCCGTTCTTTCGCGGCAGTTGCACTCTTCGCTAATTTGCGTTTAAGCTTGCGTACGTACCTTCCGCAACCAAGCCTGACGGCAAAACTCAGTACTGATTCCGGGTAGGACCATCGCTTTCTATACCTGTATACGTATCCCGCACACACCCTTATTAATCTTCAAACAGTAATCCATATGCTGCACTCCCACCCAGAATTCCCATCGACCACTATTCCTCCCTACACTGATGCCCCCACCTCAAAAGACCCCTTCGAATCCGCACACACCCTCGAATCAGGCTCGCAGCCTCGCATTATACACATCCCTCCCGCACCAGAGCCCGACTCTCCTTCTTCGGATTTTTCAAGCGACGACTCCGAAGGCCCTGTTATATACGCCAGAAGCTACCTGCGGAACCGCAGGCGATGGGATCTTGGGCGCGAGGCCAAGACTCGATGGTGCGACATCGACTTTGATGAGTGGAACACGTGTATTGAGTCCATGATCATAGTCTTCGTTGCCGTAATGGTAGCATGTACGGTGGTGATTGGCATTTGGATTATATTGCAGCAGTGAGGTGGAGAGCTGTTGTGGGTAGGTTTGCGTAATATGGATTAGATTGCTGTCGTAGGATTCATCTCCTCTTTCTGGCGAGTGCTTCTCGCTGGTGTGCTCTTTTATTCTTCGAGGCGTAGTCTTCATCAACCCACTTCTTTCACTACTATCGTCACCCTCAGCCCATGCGATCATCCCACACAACCTCTACATCCCTCCTCCCATCACCCTTCCATACCCTCCCTCCTGCGTTCCTCGCAGCAACTGCAGCCCGGATGTCCGTTCCCAGACTCGCTGGTCCAGATGCCACAACCCGTGTCCTGCCATGTACCACTGTCTGGTCGACGAAAGCGGATAACATATCTGATGTGGACGGATGTTGATGCGACAGATATATCACCTCAAATCCAGATTGGCGTGCTAGAAGGTCTGCGACTCTCTGCTTCTCAGTAATCGACGACGTCGCTTCTTCCGAGCGAGTAACGAAGATACGTATCCGGAAATCGATCTTCTTCCCGGAGACACTCGATACTGTGGCCGTTGATGAGCCCTTCATTTCCTCCGCAGTGGGCGTACCGAGCCGTGCTTTCAAAGCCGTGAGCTCGGGTCTTATCCAAGCCAGGTTCTCAAAATGCCGGATTATCCAAATCAACTCAATATTCCGCGTATGCGATGTCGAGTCGGTGAGTGCCGTGCTAATAATAGGCAGCACAAACGATATTCCCGTACCGCCTGCAATGGCAAGGAGATTCGGAGCTTCGCGATCGATTGCCGAGACACCATACGGACCCGTCAAAATAACAGGCGTCTCAAAACCCTCTTCCTTATTCTTACTCTCAGCAGCCAGCGCTCCCAACTTCCCCGTCTCACCCCTCCTCGCGCGAATAACATACGTATGCGTAGGCTGCACCGTCCTACACGCCGAAACGCTGGCAGGGGTAAACGGATGACTCTGCCAGACACTCAATGCCGGAAACGTAAGGTAAAAATGCTGTCCTACGCTCCACGGCTCATGGTTATGCGTAAAATCTAGCCTCACGATCGTGCCCGTTGGATCCTCAAACCTCTGCACCTGCGCCTTCGCAGCACGGAACCCGAGCCCCTTATTGCCGTCTTTATATCCCATATGAATGAGTCCCATCCTCACAATGCGCAATCCGAGATCGATACCCAGCAGCCCGAGAGAAGCAATCATCCAACAAGCTAAACGACTCCAGTGTCCCCAGCACGCTCCGAGATACAGGCCAGCGATGAGGAGATGCGATTTGCGGAAGAACTCGTACCCCGTCCATCGCACCACCGGTCGAAGACTGAACACAAATAGGAACGTGATGAAGCCCTGCGCTACGATACCCCAGACCATGTACGTCTGGCGAATGAACTCGATGTACACCTTCGGCTGCGGCTGATATAATCGTCCCTCGACGATCGTCCATCCAATCGTGTGCAGGAAGCTCTGGACGAGGATTATGCGGCCGGTCCAGCGGTGCAGGAAGTTGAAGTGCTGATAGGGGATGCCGGTGAGGAGGCTGAGGATGGAGTCGCGGGTAGACAGGGCGATTGTGAGGGGTGTCAGGGCATACGCGAGGGCGCCTACGCGGTCGGCGAAGCCGCCCAAGCCGGTGCGGGTGTTGTGGTGGGTGCTGTTTTTGATGGGGGTTACCCAGGTTTGGTAGACGATGCCTACGAAGCTATGGGTTGTTAGGGGGGGTTTGAGCTAGGGAGATGGTTAGGGAGGGGAGTGTGCTTACGAGAAAATAAGGAGGTAGATGCATAGAGTCGCTAGTATAAGGACCTGCAGTCTGGTTGTGTTTCCAAACACCCTGGGGAAGGTTTCCGGCAGCAAGTATCGTCGGGCAGCAGAACCTAGGGATCTCCAGCTACGGTATACGACGCTCTGTCTTCGATCTTCTCCCTCTTTCCTGCGCGGTCTAAAGAGCCTTGCAAAGACGATGATGAGTAGTATACCGCCAATGACTGCCCAGAAGATGAAAGTGTACAGCATCGACACCGTATGCATCCAGTACACGCCGTCGAGATACTCGCATGATCCCGGATCGTTTGTACAGGGAATCACTCGGCTCGGATATCCCCAGTAATACTTCTCCTCTTTTGCGCCATCATGATCCTGAATATGTCGCGGGATAAGCAGTGAGTAGTCGTTAACATTGAAAGCCATAACTTCGACTCTTGCAAACTATCTCGAAGCCGTACAGGAAGACGTCCGCGAAACATCGATTCTCGCTTGCACAGGGGCGGCACATCCTTAAGTCAATATAAGAGTGCTGCGCACGTTTCAAAACCTTCTCTTACACCCATCAGCCAAGACCCTGGTGAACATTAGGGTACAGAGCCAAGAGCTTCGCCATACCTCACATGTGCCGGATGCCGGCAGGCGTGATTGGAGGGCCAATGGCAAGGTAGGGGCTCTCTGCGTCGAGCATGGGAATTTAGGTCTGGTCGGTGTCGAGATGCGTGTAGAAGCAGGGGTCGGCGTAACTTCTACCGGGCGAAGGCGCGAAGTGGGGAACGACGCACCGGAAACGTGCTCAAACACGCGCAGCGACGAGTTCTGGATAAACCGCGGCTCCAAACGTCTGCTCCAAAGGGACAAACGGGCCGTGACATGAAGAAACTATCGACATACCTTCCCTTCCGGTAATTGTGTATAACCATATGAATACTAGCCACCGCACTACATGCATGCGGCAGACCCTCGTACTCTATACCCGTCGTCCCTCGATTCCATCACAACACATTACACATTAGCCCTCTTCTCTCAATCACACCTCACAGCCCCATTATTGCCTTGCCAGTGTTACTCCTGACCAAACTCAACACCTTCTCCCTCTCGCAGTCCTCCTGCTCCTTATACATTTTCAATAAGTCCATCGTGCTGCGTCGCACGCTTGCCATACTACGCTGTTCCATACCATCGCCCTCGGACGTAACGCTCGGCTTTCCACTCTCCTTGCTCACAATGCTGATCCGGCTCATCTTGCTTCCGTTGCGGCAGTGCCTGTGCAGGCGACTAGGCATCGTGTGCGAGTGCATGGACGCGCGCTTGCCGTCAAACAAAGGCCGGAAAGAACCGCCGAAGTCCTCGAGATCGATGTCGACTTCCGTGCTTCCACGAGGGAAAGATGGTAGACAGGTCTCGTAGAAAGCGGATAGTGCACGGGCGCCGCTGCTAGACGCTGGCTCGTCGAAGGTCCCGTCGAGTTTGGGGATCGGGGAGTCGGGCATAGGCTGGTAGCTGCCTTGCGGTCGCAGTGTGGCCATCGAGTCATCTGCTGGAAGCTTTCCCTTGTCTTTCCTTAGGCTTACCTCTTCAAGATCGCCCACCTGGTCTCCACTCTCTCTACTATGCTCTTTGCTCCTCTCCTCGCGGATATTGCTGCTCCACACCTCTGGCAACATCTCGAGCTCGGGATACTCCAGGGTTCTACCCATGGTGATCGAGCTGCGATGGCCGTATCCATGTCGTGAGAACTCAATGCTCTGGCTCCGGAAGATCTTCGTGTAGTTCTTCAAGAAGTTCTTGCCAAACGTCATCGACTGACTCTTTGCCATCCGCGTGTTGCCTGTCTTCTTCTTTCGCTTCTTCTGGCCGGGTAGCAGAGGCGGCGATTCTACGCGAGCAGTTGGGTCGATCAGTTCGTCGTCGACATTGTTCTCACCCATGGCGAACTTAATAGCTGCTTCAAGAGCGAAGTCGCGGGTGGCGACATTATCGAGATGTCCGGCAGACAGAGTACGATCTGGACGAGTGTGGGAAGGGTAACGACCCCAAGCACCAGTGGTTTCGCGAGTGTCGGCCTGCTTGTCGAATCGCATCTGCACCTCTGCTTCAGGGCTTAGGCCCTCTGGATTGTTGCCAATGAAGGCGCCTCGCCGACCCGACTGCGACTGTGCTGTCACAGCAGGCGCAGGGGCGCCGAGGTAGGGCGCCGAGATCCGTTTTGCGGCATTCCATTTGACTGAACCTGGTTCGCCATCGAAGTCGACGCTGAGCCGTGACCTGACACCCCCGCTCCTCTCTCGAAAAGGGCTGCTTTGCACGGCAAGCTCCTTGTTCTTCGGCAAGAACATCGCTGCTCGCTCATCCTGATACTTTTTCAAAGCCCGGTCCCACATTGGGCTCGACTTCTTATCTTTCCCAAGAGCATCTTGCTCTGCTTGTAGACTCACGGCAGATCTTGTGTGTCGTCGTTCGCGGTGTGTTGTGCCGCCGGGCACCTCCAACGAACCATCGACGACAGTGATCGGGCTACTGGAAGGCAGTGCTTCACTCTGGCTGCGGACACTATTTCGTTTTGGGTTGAAGAACTTGATGAGCGAGACTGAGGGTACGAGCTTCTTCTTGGGAGGTGAAGGGCTGAACTCTTCCCTGAACTTCGATATCTTCGTGCTTGCAACACTATTGTTTCGCGCAATACGTGGAGACCCTTCACCTGGAGGGACAACGGACGAGACGCTAACTACATCCCGTAGGTTGGAAAGCCTCCGTTGTCGTGCAGGTCTGGGCGTTTCTTCGTTGTCTGTGGGAAAGGAATTCGACCGTCGGAGCTTGGAAAGGTCCACAGATGAGTTCGATCTTGTATGGTTCTTGGTGGCCTCTGGTGAAAGGTTGATCATCGAGTTACTGTAGCTCTCTGGTGGGCTTTGGGGCCTGCTGGAATAAACGGAGGATTTGTCTTCTCGAAAATCCCGATGCGGTATGACTTGTCCCCACTTGCTTGGGATCTTGGAGCTGTTGAGACCAGAGCTCGATGTCTGCCGTTCATGCCGCGCTGTCTGTCTCCGTAGCTGGGAAGTTCGACTAGAGTCGGAGGCAGCTCGATCGCGGAGGGCTGAAGGGATGGGAGGCATTTCCGGTGCATCAGCGAGACTCTCCCAAGAGAGGAGTGAACCAGATCGTAAATGATGCGAGATGCGCATACTATAAAGATGCACAGAGTTTCGGGGATTATCCTCCTCTTCAACGCCGCTTTGGTTCTCGTTGTTCCCCACCTCCGTGACGGGTGCACGCTTCGTAGGGGCATTATCGCACAACGCCCCACGGATCGAGACTGAAGGGCGAGGCGTGGTACTTATAGCGGTGGGCTCCTGGACCCGAATTTCGACCACAGTTGCTGGTGTGCACTTCTCTGGCGAGTCAGGCGCGGGGACGTGGCTATTGCCGGGGTTACTTGCGGAGGAATTCTGGGCTTTGAGTGAGGCCAGCGATCTCTTGGATATGGCATCTAGGGGAGGAACAGGAAATTGCGATAGACGAAGGCTTTCGCTCAGAGAGACAGACCAGGGTATGCCCTCTTTATCGTTCGTCTTCAGGCTCGGAAGTCGAATGTCTGACAGCGGCGTCAAGGGAATCGGTGCAGGAAGTTGGAACGAAGTGGCAGAATGAGACCGCCTCAGCGTCCGGTCCCTTCTGGCAGCTTTCTCGTTGAAGTTCGGCGTGCTGAAGACTTGACTGAGGCGCCCTCCGACTGTATGGGGCTGCTTGATCTGGTACGGTTGAAAGTCGCGGATTACGTCTGGGCTGTCGCAACACTTGGCAGATGAGCCAGGCGTTGACTTGCTGGAACGCTTAGCAATTGCTCGCAACCAAGAACGGGAGTAGCATACCTCGCTGTTGACGGATTCCAGTCAATGGAGTGGATGCTGGGACGCTTGCTTGAGGTCCTCTTTACCAAGCCCTTCGCAATATCGTCCATCAATTTGGCATCAGGGTCATAACCACCCTCATCTGGATTCTTATCGCTGAGTAAGTCCTTCTTGAGGTTGCTCTTCGTGATCATCAGCTGCTCCTTCGGCCCCTCTCTGGGCGACTTGACCACGGTGTCGGGATCCTTAGTGACTCTGTTTTTCTTCGAAACGCCGGCATTGTCGTTTTCCTTTACAGCATTCTTCGACAGGTCCTTAGAGAACTTGCGGCGGATGATGGAGCGCATGCTCTTCATCTTGTGCAGCGAATGCAGGCTGTAGATGGACGGGCGACTGAAGCGTGGAACCGGTGGCTTTGGTGCTGAGGGCGCGTTCTCGTTGCCATCGTTTGCACTGTCGAAGATCTGGCGGAGCTCATGAAGGTCCTCTGATCGAGCACTAGTGAAGTGTGAGTTTGGGGAGCCATTGTTAACTGGCAACAGCGGGCGTTTCGCGGGCGTGGCGGCACTGATGCGAGCATTGGGAAGCTTCGGAGAGTCTGGTCGACCCTCTTGTTCTGCGGTGCAGCAAAGTTTCGACGCCATGAAGGAGATGTTGAGGATATATTTGGGAGTGTGGTTTGTTTGTCGTCGTCGTTATTTCGAAAGTTTATGGCGATGAGTCCATACACACGTGGAGCGGCTACCTTGACTGGGGCGGGAGGAAAGGAGCGGAGCATGCAACAACATCGAGACGATAAGTCAACGACAAAGACGTCCACAGGCAACGCCGCGAATTTCCCTTGGTGGGTGAAGGAAAGCAGGATCTCTGGCCGATGGATGAGCAACGATTGCCTTTCCATGGACTGCTCAGAACCTGGGTCGCAGCACTTGTTGTCTCACCTCTTGGGTACCGAGGAGAGTTAAACTTACTTTCCTAGAAGAGCAACCTTCCTTCCAGCACCTGAGTATCTCCACAGCCATCCAGCAGTCTCTTCCCACTCGGGCCAGAACGCGCCCTCATCACTGCCTCACCACGATGCTGCCCCCTCGACCACCGCCGACGCTGCAGGAGCTAGAAAGGAAAAAGTCTCCACTGCCGCCGCCAGTGCGAATTTCCTTAGTAAGCTGGACCGGCTCCAGGCTTTTTGCCTGTAGTCGAAGTTAACGTTAACTCGTTCCCCAGAGCGGCCGCCACCCAGCATCGGACCGGTCGTGTGCGCCTACGACTGGATGGACGCACACAGCTCGCACCGCAAAAGCAAGAATCTCAAGAGCAAAAAATAAACCCAGCTCACTGGACCCCCGCTCCAACATCAACCCAAATAGAGCCGACGCAACCACTCAGGCAGCGGAAAGCCCCATCACCCCATCATCTTCTTCCCACTATCATCCTCCGCATACAACGCCTGATCCCTCACCCACGCAGCCACACCCTCTGAGCACAGCCTCCCCACC
>JAFHBV010000671.1:0-13507 GCA_019022785.1 Pseudomonodictys pantanalensis
TTTATTTTACTATATATACTTTCTAATCTTTACTACTTTCTACTCTTTATACTTTACTACTACTTACTATTTTTTTACTCTTTATTACTTCTAATACTCTCTTTATTCTACTCTTCTTTATTTACTACTATTTTATTCTAACTCTTTTCTATATTTACTATTTACTATTTTAACTACTTATTACTTATACTATTTATCTCTCTTTTTTACTTTTTTTAAATTCTTTATACTACTTTCTCTTTTTTAAAATTCCTCTAAATATTTTCTTACTTATATAATCTAATTACTCTCTTTTATTTAATTTTCTATTTACTTTATATATTCTCTTACTCTTCTAATACTATTTATTATTCTTACTACTATTTTATTCTACTATTCTCTCTTCTCTCTTTATACTCTTATTTATAAATCTTATTTACTACTTTATCTCTAACTACTATTATACTACGCGTTCTACTTTAAATAGTTTTCTTTAAATTCTTCTTATAATACCTTACGCGTCTTTTTAGGTTATTATTTATTTACGTCTAACTTAACTTCTTCTTCTTCTCTTTTACTAGCTCTCTTTTCTTCTTTTATATACTTTTTCTTCTTATACTACTATATACGCTCTACTCTTCTTTTCTTATAATACTTTATAGCTTTACTTATCTTCTCTTCTTTTCTCTTATAATATTATATACGCTCTACTCTTCTTTTATACTAGATAAGTCTACTACTCTTTCTCTCTTTCTCTCTTACTCTTTTACTACTAATTATCTAACTCTTAACTACTATTATACTCTATCTTCTACTTTTAATAGTTTTCTCTCTCTTTTTTCTTATAATACTTAATAGGCCTACTCTCTACTCTTTCTTCTCTTATCTATATATCTTATTAACTATCTTATAAATAAACTAACTTATCTTATTACTCTTTATCTCTCTCTACTATTTCTTTTCTCTAAACTACTATCTAACTACTTCTATTTCTAGTCTAATCTTTCTCTCTTCTTTTATCTTCTTTATCTACCTATTCTTCTTTATAGCTTACTTTACTATATCTCTAAAACGCTGCGTATATTATATCTAAATTATTATTACTATCTCTACTAATACTCTACTATATTAGTATATAATTCTTACCTACTTCTAGCGCTCTCTATTACTAATATCTAACTTAAAACTATTATAAACTATCTATAGTAATCTATAATTAAAATAATATAAATATATCTTTTACTCTTTTATCTTCTTAAATATCTTTATATCTTATTACGTCTTCTTAGCTCTTTCTTTTTAGTATTCCTAAATTATATAGTTACTGTTTTATATACTCTATATCTAGTACTATTAGTAACTAAACTACTACTCTTTTATTAATTCTACTAATTTTTTTACTTAAATCGCGTCTTTAGTCTACTACTTTATCTTACTAATTACTTACTTTTTACGTACTAATAATTACTACTTAAATTTAGCTTAATTTATCTCTTCTTATATTTATACTAGTAGTATATCTAATCTATCTTCGCTTATATTTATACTCTTATCTTATCTTATCTTATAATCTACTAATATTTAGTATTACTAGTACTTCTTATCTCTTTTCTTATACTCTACTTAGTTTTCTCTTTTATCTATAGTTTTACCTAAAATCTTATATATATATCTATACTTATCTATAAACTTTTTTATTTTTAGCTTTATATTTTATAGAAACTTCTATAGAATCTATTCTTTTTAGATACTCTTAAATTCTCTTATAATAATTACCTTACTAAGTAACTTATCTTATTTTACTTATCTACTTTCTTACGCGTAATACTATACTATACAGATAATATCTATATAGATTACTACGTAAATAGTTAGTATATCTACGTCTAATTTTAATATATTTATTACTATAAATACCTGCCGCTAACTACTTATTAATTATTTAATTAACTCTTTTTTCTTTTAGCTACTTCTTATATTTTAGTAGTAATATATATAATCTAATATCTTTACTAATTATACTATTCTCTTAATACTATTATAATATACTATAATCTATCTAAGTAATAGGTACTTTGCCTTTAATCTCTTTACTAATACTTATACTACCTCTTCTTCTTTATCTACGTTATATATATAGATATAGTATTATATATTCTTCTATATAGTTATATTGTAAAACTACTAGTACTACTTCTTAGCTAGTAATTCTATTAACTAAATAAATTACTTCTTCTTATTAGACTATAATATTACTATTAAATATACTATTTACGTCTTAGTTATAACTAAATTACGTAATACTAATATTCTACTCCTCTATCTCTATAATAAATCTAATATAATATAGTATTTATTTACTATAATCTAGTCTAATTAGCTTATAAATTACTATTAATTAATAAAATACCTAAATACCTCTTCTATAGCTAATTCTAGCGTTACTAATACTACTTATATTTATTTATATAGCCTACGGCTATTCTACTCTACGTATATAATTTCTAACTTATTATACTACTTCTTTATATTCTTACGTAATAAAACTAACAGCGTAATAACTATAGTAACTCTACTAAATATAGATACTAATAATATAAATAAAATACTCTTATTAGCCTCTATTTTTATAATAGCTATTATAGAACTCTTCTATTATATAATTACTTCTAATACTAGCTTTTATACGCTGTAAAATTCTGTCTACTTATTTACTAACTTTCTTAACTCTTTATCTATATTTACGTACTATATTATCTTCTAATACTAGTATTCTTCTTCTATAGCCTCTTTATAGATAGCTACTATATACGTACCCTTTCTTAGTCTAGACTCTAATATAAATAGTACTTATAAAAACGTATATTACTTAATACTAACCTACTAGAATACTACTCTCTTAGACTTAATACTAAATATAGTTTTTATAATTAGCCTCTTATATATTATACTACTTACGCTAGATCTATATCTAGTTTATATATTAAATAGCTTATCTTCTTTATTAGATTTTTCTTTATTACTTTATATAAACGCTTTTACTGCAGACTTACTATTAATATACTTTTAATAAATTATCTTAGTACTATACCTTTATACTATAATATTTAACTTAATACTTATATACTCTAATAACGTCTTCTAAATAGTATATTTAACTCTATTAGAATTCTATACTTCTATAGTAGAATCTAACTATTACTTATTATTACTCTTAGTCTTACTCTCTTCTTCTTATTTATTATTTATACTTCTAACTCTACTTTTTTATAAACTTACGTTTAACTATCTTTATTTTCTCTTTAGTCTTATCTACTTCTTCTTAGGCTTAAGCTCTTATATATACGCGTTAGTCTTAATAAGCTTACTAGCTAATACTCTCTTAATTATCTTCTAAAATAGTAATGCGAACTATAAATAATATACTATTAACTTACTTATTTTATAGGGTAAATATTAATAAATTATTTTACTCTTTTCTATTAATCTAATATTCTTATAGTATACTATTATATATACTACTATACTATTCTTAATAAATACTCTATAGCTCTCTTTATTTGCGCTATTCTTATATTATACTATTACTAACTTAGTCTCTTATACTAGTAATCTACTTATTATATATACTAATACTACTAAATTCTATTAAAATATCTTTATTACTTATTAGTACGCTTTAACTCTATCTTTCTTTTATATAGCTATAGCTCTACTACCTGCTATAGCTACTTTAGTAGTAGTTATATCTATAAACGCGTTTTATAATTACTTCTTCTAAACTATATGCTGCTTTAACTACGTTTAGAGATTCTCTACTTCTATAGCGCTTACGTTATAGCTATTATTTATAAAACTCTACTCTATCTTCTTCTTAACTAAGTTATCTACTAACTTATTCTAATAAATAGCTAGTAATACTATAGTTTCTTTTATAATACTACTCTCTTTATTTACCTATAATAATATTAAACTCTTTATTAACTACTATTACGTACTAGCTATTATTCTGTAAACTATTAACTATAACTAGAGTATACTAAACTAGATATTACTATATAATAATATATTATCTACCTAATTTATAATACTCTTTATATTAGTTATATATTAGATTTTTATGCTATACGCCTTTAGTTGCTAGATTATATTAATTAGAGTTAGTTTACCGTAGTATTAGGTTAATATTATAAAATAGTTTACTATTTTATATATAAAATAGAAATAGCTTAGAGCTATATTAGTTACGTTTTTTTAGCTTTATCTCTTTTTTTATAGCTTTGCTATATACTTCTTATAAAACTGCGTAGATTAGTATAATACTAATATACGGGATATATTAATAATCGCGGCTTACTTAGATATATATACTAACGGGCTTATCTACTTATACTATATATTAATACCTAATATAGCTATACTACTAACTAACGCGTTTATATACTTATTATCGCCTAATATATAATCTAATAACGCTAATATAAACTTTAATACTAACTCTTCTAGCTTCTTTTTCTTATTTATATTAATCTTGCTATTACTCTTATCGCTCTCTTTATCTCTACTAAATATATTAAACTAATCTTTATTCTTATCTTATCTAACTATTAATTAGATCTTCTATAGTAATCTATTCTACTTAGTATTTAAATAGTATAATAGCTTCTTTTCTTTTACTACCTCTTCTTTATCTTTACCTTCTTCTAGTTCTATCTTAGATAATACGTAGATCTGCTAAATATACTAGATAATCTCTAACTACTATTTACTATACTTAATTATTATCTTCTCTATTTAGCGGGCGTTAAATAGCTTCTTATTAGTATTATTATTTATCTTGCGTTAGTTAATATAATTTATAGCTACTATACTTATAATACTAGATTAAAATATCTATTACGCCTTCTATATTACTATTTATATAGCTTAATATACTTTATCTAACGCCTTCTTTTACTTCTTAGGCTTATAGACTAATATTAATAGCTAATTATAGTTTAACTTCTTTAAATACTTTACCTATTTAGCTTAATTTAACTACGTACTAAACGTAAACTAGTTTTTATTAGCTTTAATTTATATCTACTTCTTCTTCTTTATCTTCTCTAAATTAGCGGTAGCTTAGAATAATAATAATTATATAGTATATTATATATTACAGTTCTTATTAGCTGCGTTCTATATATCTCTATCTACTATTACGCTAATCTTAAATAACTACTCTAGTTAACTTATATTATAGAATTTTTAATAACGTACGCCTTTTATCTATATAATATTAAATAGCTTTTAGAACTATTTAGATAGTTTTTCTTTCTTTTAGCTATTCTCTTATTTATACTCTTTATAGTAATACTCTTAGATATACTTTAATCTATATTAAATCTCTCTATATAGCTTACTACTAGCTTTTAACGCTATATATCTAAATCTATCTAACTAAACTAGTAAATGTGGTATTAGGCCTAAATTTTCTTTAGAAAATACTATCTCTTCTTTACTCTCTACTTATTACTAAATCTTTACTACCGCTAAAATAACTCTCTTCTATATTTATAAATTAAAGTTCTTATACTTACTTACTAAATACTCTTAGATCTATAACTGTAATACGCCTATATAGTACTCTCTATAAATAGTAATATAATACTAGGGTAAATACTTAAAAATTATACAAAATTAGTTTATTATTAGAGATAAAATCGTAGATAGATTAAATACGTAACTCTATTATAAAATCTATTTTCTAAATCTAGTAAGTTTATATATATAACTTATCTATATTCTATTTCTATATTCTTCTTATATTATAATACTGTTATATCTATTATATTAGTAGCTAGCTACTTTAGGAATTAGAGCTACGTATAGCTAAGAATACTAAACTCTAACTCTAATAACTACTTATTAATTTAGCGATAATAACATAGTTAGATAAAAAATCTAACGTTAAAAATAGACTTAGCAGGTTAAAATATATATAGATCTAGCGTTTTATAGAAGTATTCTATATGTCTAGAGCTTATAGAGATATTACTAGTTTATAAAGCTTATAAGCCTCTATATTTTAGCGCATAGATAGAATAGCAAAACTCTATAAGCTTTATAGAATTTTCCTATAAACTAATAGGTTTATTACTCTCTTTCTCTCTCTCTCTTACTTTCTTACTACTAATTATCTAACTTTTAACTACTATTATACTCTATCTTCTACTCTTAATAGTTTCCTCTCTCTTTTTCTTTATAATATCTAATAGGCCTACTCTCTGCCTCTTCTTCTCTTATCTATATATCTTATTAACTACTTTATAAATAAACTAACTTATCTTATTACTCTCTATCTCTCTCTATTATTTCTTTTTTCTAAACTACTGTCTAATTACTTTTATTTTTAGTCTAATCTCTCTCTTTTCTCTTATCTTTTTTATTTATCTATTCTCTTTTATAGCTTACTTTACTATATTCTTAAAACGCTACGTATATTATATCTAAATTACTATTACTATCTCTACTAATACTCTACTATATTAGTATATAATTTCTGCCTACTTCTAGCGCCCTCTATTACTAATATCTAACTTAAAACTATTATAAACTATCTATAGTAATCTATAATTAAAATAATATAAATATATCTTCTACTTTTTTATCTTTTTAAATACTTTTATATCTTACTGCGTCTTTTTAGCTCTCTTTTTTTAGTATTTCTAAATTATATAGTTACTATTTTATATACTTTATATCTAGTATTATTAGTAACTAAACTACTACTCTTCTATTAATTCTATTAATCTTTTTACTTAAATTACGTTTTTAGTTTACTACTTTATCTTACTAACTATTTACTTTTTATATACTAATAATTACTACTTAAATTTAGCTTAATCTATTTCTTCTTATACTTATATTAGTAGTATATTTAATCTATCTTTACCTATATTTACGCTCTTACTCTATCTTACTTTATAATCTACTAATACTTAGTATTACTAGTACTTCTTATCTCTCTTCTTATACTTTACTTAGTTTTCTCTTCTATTTATAGCTTCGCCTAAAATCTTACGTATATATCTATATTTATTTATAAACTTCTTTATTTTTAGCTTTATATTTTATAGAAACTTCTGCGGAATCTATCTCTTTTAAATACTCTTAAATCTTCTTATAATAATTACTTTACTAGGTAACTTATCTTATTTTACTTACTTACTTTCTTACGCGTAATACTATACTATATAAATAATGCTTATATAGACTATTACGCGAATAGTTAGCATATTTATATCTAATTCTAATATATTTATTACTATAAATACCTACTACTAACTACTTATTAATTATCTAATTAACTCTTTTTTCTTTTAACTACTTCTCGTATTTTAGTAGTAATATATATAATCTAATACCTCTACTAATCGTACTATTCTCTTAATACTATTATAATATACTATAATCTATCTAGATAATAGATACTTCGCTTTTAATCTTTTTACTAATATCTATACTACCTCTTTTTCTTTATCTATATTATATATATAGATATAGTATTATATATTCTTTTATATAGTTATACTATAAAACTACTAGTACTACTTTTTAGCTAGTAATTCTATTAACTAAATAAATTACTTCTTCTTATTAGGCTATAATATTACTATTAAATATACTATTTACGTCTTAGTTATAATTAAATTACGTAATGCTAATATTCTACTTCTTTATCTCTATAATAAATCTAATATAATATAGTATTTATCTACTATAATCTAGTCTAATCGGCCTATAAATTACTATTAATTAATAAAATACCTAAATACCTCTCTTATAACTAATTCTAGTGTTACTAATACTACTTATATTTATTTATATAGTCTATAGCTATTCTACTCTACGTACGTAATTTCTAACTTATTATACTACTTCTTTATATTCTTATATAATAAAACTAACGGCGTAACGACTATAGTAATCTTACTAAATATAAATATTAGTAATATAAATAAAATACTCTTACTAGCCTTTATTTTTATAATAGCTACTATAGAACTTTTTTACTATATAATTACTTCTAACGCTAGCTTTTATACGCTATAAAATCCCGCTTATTTATCTACTAACTTTCTTAACTCTTTATCTATATTTATATACTATATTATCTTCTAACGCTAGTATTCTTTTTCTATAGCCTCTTTATAGATAGCTGCTATATATATACTTTTTCTTAGTCTAGACTCTAATATAGATAGTACTTATAAAAATATATACTACTTAATACTAACCTACTAGAATACTACTCTCTTAAACTTAGTACTAAATATAGCTTCTATAATTAGCCTCTTATATATTATACTACTTACGCTAGATCTATACTTAGTCTATATATTAAATAGCTTATTTTTTTTATTAGATTTTTTTTTATCGCTTTATATAAACGCTTTTACTATAAACTTACTATTAATATACTTTTAATAAATCGTCTTAGTACTATACCTCTATACTATAATATTTAACTTAATACTTATATACTCTAATAATATCTTCTAAATAGCGTACTTAACTTTATTAGAATTCTATACTTTTATAGTAGAATCTAACTATTACTTATTATTACTTTTAATCTTACTTTTCTTCTCTTATTTATTATTTATACTTCTAACTCTACTTCTCTGTAAACTTACGTTTAACTATCTTTATTTTCTCTTTAGTCTTATTTACTTCTTTTTAGACTTAGGCTCTTATATATACGCGCTAGTCTTAATAAGCTTACTAGCTAATACCTTCTTAATTATCTCTTAAAATAATAATGCGAATTATAAATAATATACTATTAACTTACCTATCTTATAGAGTAAATATTAATAAATTATCTTACTTTTTTTTATTAACCTAATATTCTTATAGTATACCGTTATATATACTATTATACTATTCTTAATAAATACTCTATAACTCTCTCTATTTACGCTATTCTTATATTATACTATTACTAACTTAGTTCTTTATACTAGTAATCTACTTATTATATATACTAATACTATTAAATTCTACTAAAATACCTTTATCGCCTATTAGTATGCTTTAACTCTATCTTTCTTCTATATAGCTATAGCTCTACTACTTACTATAGCTGCTCTAATAGTAGTTATATTTATAAACGCGTCTTATAACTACTTCTCTTAGACTATACGCTGTCTTAACTACGCTTAAAAGTTCTCTACTTCTATAGCGCTTATATTATAGCTATTATTTATAAAACTTTACTCTATTTTTCTCTTAGCTAGATTATCTACTAACTTATTTTAATAAATAGCTAGTAATACTATAGTTTCTTTTATAATACTACCCTCTTTATTTACCTATAATAATATTAAACCCTTTATTAACTACTATTATATACTAGCTATTATCTTATAAACTATTAACTATAACTAAGGTATACTAAACTAGATATTACTATATAATAATATATTATCTACCTAATCTATAATACTCTCTATATTAGTTATATATTAGATTTTTATACTATACGCCTTTAGTTACTAGATTATATTAATTAGAGTTAGTTTACTATAGTATTAGGTTAATGTTATAAAACAGTTCACTATTTTACGTATAAAATAGAAATAGCTTAGAGCTATATTAGTTATATCTTTCTAGCTCTACCTTTTTTTTTATAGCTCTACTATATACTTCTTATAAAACTATATAAATTAGTATAATACTAATATATAGAATATATTAATAATCGCGGCTTACTTAGATATATATACTAATAGGCTTATCTACCTATACTGCGTATTAATACCTAATATAACTATACTACTAACTAACGCGTTTATATACTTATTATTACTTAATACGTAATTTAATAATACTAATATAAACTTTAATACTAACTCTTTTAGCTTCTCTTTCTTATCTATATTAATCTTGCTATTACTCTTATTACTCTCTCTATCTCTACTAAATATATTAAACTAATCTTTATTCTTATTTTATCTAATTATTAATTAGATCTTCTATAGTAATCTATTCTACTTAGTATTTAAATAGTATAGTAGCTTCTTTTTTTTTATTACCTCTTCTTTATTTTCGCCTTTTCTTAGTTTTACTTTAGATAATGCGTAGATCTGCTAAATATACTAAATAATCTTTAACTACTATTTACTATACTTAATTATTATCTTCTTTATTTAGTAGGCGTTAAATAGCTTCTTATTAGTATTATTATCTATCTTATGTTAGTTAATATAATTTATAGCTGCTATATCTATAATACTAAATTAGAATATCTATTACGTCTTCTATATTACTATTTATATAGTCTAATATATTTTATTTAACGCCTTTTCTTACTTCTTAGACTTGCGGACTAATATTAATAGCTAATTATAATTTAATCTCTTTAAATACTTTACCTATTTAGCTTAATTTAACTACGTACTAAATATAAACTAGTTCTTATTAGCTTTAATCTATACTTACTTCTTCTTCTCTATCTTCTCTAAATTAGTAGTAGCTTAGAATAATAATAATTATATAGTATATTATATATTATAGTCTTTATTAGTTACGTTTTATACGTCTCTATCTACTATTACGTTAATCTTAAATAACTACTCTAGTTAACCTGTATTATAGAATTTTTAATAACGTACGCCTTTTATCTATATAATATTAGATAGCTTCTAGAACTATTTAGATAGTTTTCCTCTCTTTTAGCTATTCTCTTATTTATACTCTTTATAGTAATACTTCTAGATATGCTTTAACCTGCGTTAAATCTCTTTATATAGCTTACTACTAACTTTTAATACTATATACCTAAATCTATCTAACTAAACTAGTAAATATAGTATTAGGTCTAAATTCTCTTTAGGAAATACTATCTCTTCTTTATTCTTTACTTATTACTAAATCTCTATTACTGCTAAAATAACTTTCTCTTATATTTATAAATTAAAGTTCTTATACTTACTTACTAAATACCTTTAGACCTATAACTATAATACGCTTATATAGTACTCTCTATAAATAGCGATATAATACTAAGGTAAATACTCGAAAATTATACAGAATTAGTCTATTATTAGAGATAAAATTATAAATAGATTAAATACGTAACTCTATTATAAGATCTATTTTCTAAATCTAGTAGGTTTATATATATAACTTATCTATATTCTATTTCTATATTCTCTTTATATTATAATACTATTATATCTATTATATTAGTAGTTAGCTATTTTAGGAATTAGGGCTGCGTATAGCTAGGAATACTAAACTCTAACTCTAATAACTATTTATTAATTTAATAATAATAATATAGTTAGATAGAAAATCTAATATTAAAAATAGACTTAGTAGGTTAAAATATATATAGATCTAGCGTCTTATAGAAGTATTCTATACGTCTAGAGCTTATAGAGATATTACTAGTTCGTAAAGCTTATAAGCCCCTGCATTTTAGTATACAGATAGAATAGCAAAACTCTATAAGCCTTATAGAATTTTTCTATAGACTAATAGAATAGTTAACTCGCTAGAATATTAAATTAAACTTAGCTAATTATAGACGTATTCTCTAACTAGCCTAGTATTTTTATATAATAATCTATAATTCTTCTCTTATAAATAGCTCTTAACTTATTCTAGCTATATTATATATTAGTACTCTCTATAAATAGCTAACTAGTACTTAACTAAATAGCTAAAATACTTTTCTTCTATATACTTACTAATTATAGTAATCTCTATACTAAATAGCTTCTTACTTTTAGTATAGTATATAGAGTAGTTTTACTATAGTACTGCGCTGCTAAGTTACTTTTAATAAAGTATCTATATAGAAACCCTTATTTTAGTAGCGCTCTTACTACTTATTAACCTAATATATTATACGATTTATATAATAATAACTACGTTATTTAGAATGTAAATTAGTATATAAGTATATCTTAATACGCTAAATAATATACTTAAATTTAGTATAGATTAGGTAACTTTTACCTAATCTAATATACCTAAATCTAACGTACTATATGCTGAACTCTACGCGGGGAAATATATATCAGTATACTAATAACTAAATCTAATATACTAATATTAGATTTACTACTATAGAATAGCCTTATCTTATTTAGAGTACTTTATAGATAAGGTCTTTAGTAGAATACTAAATTAGAATCTACTATACTTTAATAAGTTAATAATATACTAATTATAATACTTAAAGAGAAATATAGCTAATAAGTATTTAAAAATATTAGAGTAATAGAACGCGTAACTTTCGTAACGTAATAATTAACGCGCTAAATAGATATTAGATAATAAGTAGTAGCTATAGTCTAGTATAAGAGACTTAGTTACTTAGAATCTAATACTCTAGAATACTTAGTATAATAAGCTAAGAGAGTAAAAATTATTAGAGTTCTAATAGCTAAATATAATATATATAGTATATTAAAGTTAAAAAGACTAATTAAGTAAACGCTTTAAATAATTCTTAAAGAATTAGAAGAGTAAGTCGCAGTTAACTTTTATAACTTTAAAGAAGAAAGTAATATAAAGAAAAAGAGCTAGATACTAATAATATACTAAGTAATAGAATTTCTATAGAATTTTTACTTTAAAGGTAATTATACGGCCTAATCTATTATTAGCGCCCTTAATAAGTTCTTTAAATTTATAAAGAGATAATTTAATATTATAGTAAAAATTATAAAAAGTAATAATAAACTATTCTTAGTAAAGGTAGAGGTAAATTAATAGTTAGAGATCTAAGGTATATACGTTAAGCTTTTAGTACTAGATATATAAGTTTAAAATAGAGATATTAAGCGCTTAGAAAGTATAGTAAAAGAAAAAGGCTATATAATAAGACTTAGAGTAAATCTTTTATAAAATCTTTAGCTAGAAGTTACCTAAACTACTATATATCTATATAATTAAATACTAAGATATTTTAATTATTAGAAAATCTTATATAAAGTATTCTTTACTATTATAGCGTTCTAAAATAAAATAGTTATCTTACTACGTAAGCTTAGCCTCTTATACCTATAATTATATAGCTATAAGGCGTTTATAATAATAAATAATACTAAATATAGTAAAGAATATCTATAGAGATTTAACTCTAAAGCTTAGATTAGTTATTTAGTAGACTATTAATCTATAAATATTTTTAGAGTATAGATACTATTTATAGAAAAGGTTATTAGTACTTATAATATTATATTTAATAAAGATACTATATTTAATAAAGAGAAATAAGAGATTATAGATAATCTTATATATAATATAATTAAAGAGATTATAGTATAAGTAAGAATAGTAGAACTCCCGCTTAGTCTAACTACTAATTAGAAAGAGCTTAGATTATTCTATAAGAATAAAATAATCTTTAGAGTATCTAAAAGTTAGCTAAGACTTAGATATAATATAAATAATAGAAAGATTATTATATATCTAACGCTACTACTAACTTTACTACTAGTAGTACTACTAGTATAACTATTAACTAATA
>JAFHBV010000672.1:0-13377 GCA_019022785.1 Pseudomonodictys pantanalensis
ATAAGCAGCGTTTTTTTTTTACCATATAAATATTTTTTAATACCATACATCCCGTTTCTAATTCTCCCCCCCCCCCAACCAAAAAAAAAAAAAAATCAGAGTACGCCATTGGAGTTAGCTGGGAGAAGGCGAGTGATTACAGCCACATCAAGTACGATCCAGCCTAGCCCACCATTCTCATCTGCAAAATTATACTTTTCTGGCAAGTCTATCGCAACATTATATCTGTGCCTGTTCGCGATAGCGTAGCCTCGGGTTTCGCAGGAAGTACCGCTAAAGAGACCTAGTTCGGTGCCAGTCTCCTGCATGCAGAGTCGAATATGGGTGCGGTATTGGGTAGGCAAGACAAGCCGGTTGGCAGTCCTTTTAACCATAGTTGTGTTATGCTTTGAGGTATCGGGCTTCTTGGGGATAGTTGGGTAATGAATTAGTCTTTCTGCCTTCTATTGCAAGCTCCATCTTGCTTTATTAATTTCAGTTGTGGGGGCTAGCTTCAAGTAGATAGTGCTAGTACACAACATTGTCAAAGTGGAGCTATGCCTGACATGTAATTGAAAGCCTAATTGATATGTAGTGGATGCAAAGGGGCTAAAGGGCACGAGTAAGAATAAGTTTGAGATATCTCGCGTAGAAGATGTAGCCGTGTGTTAGAGCTTAAAGTGGAGAACTGAGTTGATTGTTAAAAGCTATCTGTTGAGCTGAATATTTACCCTAGACCGGAGAGGTCACGTGGGTGGTTCTGTACCGTTACTCCACCCCAGCCATTGTTGGGTGTCATCCTAAGATCCTATACATTGCCTCATCTCGTAGATCACATCATTTTTACAGTCCAACTTGAGACATGGAACCGCCTGGTCGCTAGCTCGACTCGCCTTGCCACTGATGAAGAGCAGCCAGTCCTCCCTGACAGAAGCAACTTAATCAATTAATAATGTCACGATGGCCTGATTGGTAACGTGTCAGGGCTTGTGACGGGGACTGCAGGTGCTAATATTGCAACAGGAAGCGTTCAAATAGGCCACTGGAAATCCACATGACAGTTTATTGGCGGGCTCAATTTCAGCTGAAAATCAATCGGCATTTGCCGGAGGCAGCAACGCAAAGATCAAAGACCGATCGAACTTTAACTCAATACGGCCAATCAGGCTGTGCGGCTGGTGAGGGGCATACGCGCAGTCACTCAGTCGGTCCGGGAGGAGCTGAGCCGTTCCTGCTGGTACGGGACTCTCCGCACTCAGTCTGTATGACATCGCCGATCAAATTGAATGTCGTATAATATTGTTGCTAGAAGCCGCTGGCAAAAGTGGCGTATGATGCACTTACTATTTCCTGCTCTTTCAGCTGTGGTTGACATGGTCATAGGCAGAGTTGCTAACAATCAAGTCAGATGAAGGACGGACATAGCCCGTGCAATGTAGTTTACTACTATCGCAACGGACATTTCAGAGCCTTTTTATGTAATATGCACGTCTGATGCTATAGCAACTTGAGGCTAAGCTTAGACTATAGTCTGCTCTCAATCCGACTTGACTTGCTTGTTAGCAACTCTGGTCGTTGGATCTTCCGGTAAGACAGAAAGAGCATCATGCAGCACACCGACACTATATAGACGCAGCTGTTGGTGCTCATCGGATAATCATAACCATCAATATCAAACATTAGGTAGATTACGCATGTACGACCGACAGGTCATGAGCTTAATGAAATTTAAGTGTCGGGTCCATCGACCACCCGATTGGCGCTGCCAATTGCTTTTTCCCACAACGCCACACCTGAAATTGTGGTAGATTCCAGCGTCATCTAGAGCTACGCATGCATTGAGCCCTTTAAAATATGATACCGAAGTGTGCGTTTGCGTTTGCGTTTGCGTAATGGTTACAGAGAACTTCGGGTCAGTGAGTAGTTGAGGACGGCCTTACCGTAGGTTAGATCTCGGGTGCCAGAGCGAGCTGAAGCAGGCGCAATGGTTGTTTTCAGCGAGACTGCAGGACTGAGTAGACTCGCACAGTTTTGGAGGGTCTAGAACGCATAGCCGAAGCCATTTTACCATGTCCCGCGCTTTCAGCTACAGACTATGTCGAGCGAAACAAAAATGGCCAGCTCACCGGTTTACCAGCACCTAGGAAAAAGGAAAGTCGTTTAGCAACTGCTTCACCAAAGTTAGCTGTCAGCGGCTCCATTTAGGTGCTAGAACTTGATAGACAGACTGTAGCAAGCTCGTCACGACCAGACCAGGGCCTAGAAGCAAGAGAAACCTGGATTAGCGGCAGTTTAGAACTAAACCTGTCGCCTATCGGCTTGATACGCGCGGCTTCAGCTGGGTCCTTCACCGTAACGTGAAACCCATAGAATTGGCCTGATTTATACAGTGCTCAGATTCACTATGTTAACTCCAACCAGTTTACTAGGGCAGAGCTTATCGCGGGTTTAGGCTAAGCCAAGATATCGCGTGCATGCGCGAAATAGCGTGCGAGTGGCTCGAGCAGCGGGACCGCAGTAATGCCTTACGAGGCTCAGCTCAGCTTAATTTACAATATTAATCGACGACAGGCCTAATCCCAACTCTAAGATAACAGCAAGAATATAACTTTACAGATACCTGCTACAGTAGCAATATGCTACTTGTTAGCAGGTCGCCGCTGCAGCAGGTATTTGTAAGGTTGTGTTGCTGTCAACTGTTATTTAAAGTTGAGGTTGAAGCTGGGGTTGACGCTGAGGTTGAAGCTGAGGTTGAATGCAGTTCATGCTAAGTCTTATGGCGTATTATCCCTGCTATCCCGCTGCACGGATGACCTGCAGATGCAGCTCGTGCGTAGCAGGCCAATGGCAGGCGACAGGTTCACCTTCGACTTGCTGCGGGGTCTCTATCTTGATTTCGGCTGTAGGGCCAGGCCTCAGGTTTCCGAACCATGGTCATAACTACGCTACGCTAGGAAACTCTTGATACTTCTGCCTGTTAGTTTGTGAAGCCGTAATCCTCATATATTCTAGAATGTTCAATGCTTCTCTTACAGTGACTATATACTCTAGAGGTTGAAGAATGGAGAAAGAGGCAGAAAGACACCACCGTTGTTAGCGCTGTAATGGTGAGGCAGAGCTGAATCCCTCAATAATGGAATATGGTTTCTGGAAGGGAAACCTGAAAGCAATATAGTGTCCACGAAAGCTGCGCATCGCCGTCAGCACCTTAAAAAAATGGTGCAGTTGACAGTCAAATCAGACAACGCAATTGCTTGAGGTGCGGAGTGGCTGTGTCTGGGACTTTTGTTTTTGTCGCGGCCTAGAGAGCCTCTCGTCTCTTCGTTCCCCAAGGCACCAGTACAGTACCTCTTCAGCTGAAGCAGACACCCAGCTCTGCGATCCCAGGGGTCCTTGCCTGCTATAAAATCCACCAGCGCCTGCTTTCAAATCCACTCCACTCCTCGTTCGTCTTACTTACAGCACTTCTGTTTGCAGACATCCACAATCCTCCAAAATCACCCAGACTCAGCTTCAGACTCGTAGGCTTCCATGCTCCGTCTCTGAAGTGAACGAGATCGCTGACCACGCTCCAAGAACTCCAAGGAAACCAGAAAAGATGCCTCATATCTGCACCATCATCCCTCCTCACATCCTCAAGGCCATTGTCGAGTCGAGCGATGTGCCTGAGGACGTGAAATCTCTCCACCGTTCCACCCTCGACAAGACTGCCAGCATTCGTGCTCTTCGCACCGATAGGGCCATTGCTCCGGCTCATCACCATGAAGGCCACGGTTCGTCCCGCCGTCCTCACATGGGCATCGTCCCGCCGCAGATCCACCAGCACCTCGCTGAAAGCTCTGATCAAGGCCATCGCGACGCCGCCCTTCGCACTTTGGATTTTGATACTAAAGCTCGTGTAGCTCGCAACCTGAAGGCAGACGAGCCCGCCGCCGCCAAGGCTTCGGATCTGAATCGTACCATCTATGATTACAAGCATTCCTGGGACGAATCCGGGCTCCCTGGAACTGTCATTGACATTAAAGAAGGCGGTGCCCCGGTCCCCACCTCGAAGGACAAGTCCAACGATGCCAATGAAGCCTATAATGGCTTTGGTGATACCTACAATTTCTACAAGCAGGCCTTCAACCGCGACTCCATTGACGACAAGGGCCTCCCTTTGATCGGCACCATCCACTTTGGTCGCGGATACCAGAATGCCTTCTGGGATGGTAAGCAGATGGTCTTTGGCGACGGTGATGGCAAGGTCTTCCTCGACTTTACCAGCCGCCTTGATGTGTAAGCGCTTGTCTAGCAGCTGATCCGAACTTCGACTGACTGTAGTGAATATAGCATCGGCCACGAATTGACCCATGGCGTGACTGAATACACTGCCAACCTGAACTACCAGTCGCAGAGCGGTGCTCTGAATGAATCTGTTTCCGACGTTTTTGGCATCATGCTCAAGCAGTGGAAGCTGGGCCAGGACACAACCAATGCGAACTGGCTCATCGGCGAGGGCATCTGGGGCCCAACCATTAAGGGTCGGGCTCTCCGTGACATGCAGAACCCCGGCACTGCCTATGATGACCACAAGGTAATATTGGTCTTTTCCAAGCGACCAGGTGCAAGCTAACCCTGGCAACAGGTTGGCAAGGATCCCCAACCGGCCACTATGGCCGATTATCAGGATCTTCCAATTGATGAGAACAATGACATGGGTGGCGTTCACATCAACTCTGGCATTCCAAACAAGGCCTTCTATGAGGCTGCCACCCGCATTGGCGGCACCTCCTGGGAAGGAGCCGGCCAGATCTGGTACAAGACACTGACCGGAGGCAAGTTGACGCCCGACGCCACTTTCCAGCAGTTTGCCGATCTTACTTATAAGAACGCTGGTGGTAATACGACAGAAATTGCTGCTGCTTGGCAGACTGTTGGCATCACCGTTGCTGAGAGCTCGGAGTTGTAAAGTATGCTCTGAAGCCTTCCTGGAAGCAAATTGATCATCCGCGAACGAACATCGTTGTGGATGCGAAGGAAACTTGAGGCGGTGTCGCACGTGCTATGAGCGATCGGCCTTGACGGAAAGAGTTAGGTCATGGGTACGCGAGCGGCCCACAGCAGGAACTTAAATATTAGCGCCACGGCTCGTTAGTGGCAATAACTGATATGAATTCATACCTGTATACCTATCTCTACTTTGGAAACTCTAAGTACTTCTTATATAAATTAGAGAGTGAGTACTTATTTTTAAGTAGATAAAGAGTAAGAAAGATACTATTACTATTTAGATAGTATTAATAGGCCGTCTTTATAAGCGGCTGAACCCTGAGAATAAGTACTTAGAGATGCTATATATCGATATAGTAGTCTACTATTTTTAAAATCCTTATTTTTTAATTAGTCTTAGTAACTTGTGCATTAACTATATTATAGATATAATAATATATAAGTATAAGAGTTATAGTAGTATAAGTAGGTTTTTAAATGCGCGTATGAGTTCTAGTAGGGTGGCTAGCAGCTAGGGGTAGCCAGAAACCAGATGGGCCAGCTTATGCGATTAGCGCCGGGATGTCCGCAACCCAGCCAGCCAGTAATTTCAGCTGTCCACAACCACACTAGGCTGAACACAACACTCGAGCGCCACGCAAACCATTGCCCAAACAACGTTGTACTCGCAGCAGAGTTGCGGAGATCTAGATTCTCGAACAGATAATAGCGGTGTGCTGCGCTCGGTGTTGGCTTAACGCCCGCAGAATGTGTAGGTACCTGCCGCTACGCCATAGGTACAATTGGCCAACCCCTTGTACGCATCGGCTATGGTGCAGTAAGCTATGAATCTCGAACAGGTCGTCCAGCCCGCCTCCACCACACGAGCCTGTAGTGACATCCTTCTGGAGATGTCTTAAACGAAAACGATGCATGAATGAATCAAGGTTTGACCACGACCGAGAAACGGGCGCTCTTAGTGAACTATGTGGCACAAATGCGAAGAGTTAATGGGACAGGACCTTAGCTACTACATCTGGATGTTCGCCTGTATGTGACTATATATATGTGCTCAGTCCACGCCAGTATCGAGGCCATACTCAGCTCGCAATCATGGCTACTCTTGCGCCCTCCCAATCTATCCCGAGTTTGTTCGATGGCCGTGACGGTGAACTCGCACCATACAAGGCAGACTATGTCTCCACGTTAATATCTTCTGTTCTCTCCGCCGAGATCGACCAAATACTCCGTATGAAAGCTCTCCAAGATGACGGCACGGACCTCGCTGTCGACGAATCTGTCCTCACTTCTCTCGTCAAAGCTCTCAAAGAAGAAAAGAAGACGGGACACTTCTCCCTCAAAGATTTCGATAAACAGAAATACAAGGCGTCCGACTTGAAAATCGGCATCGTCGGTGGCGGCATATCTGGCCTGTACGCAGCCTACATCCTGACTTCCCTTGGAATCGACTACGAGATTCTGGAAGCGAATCCCGACCGCCTGGGTGGCAGAATCTACACGCATTATTTCACGCCGTTGTCAGAAGCGCCGCATGACTACTACGATATTGGCGCGATGCGGTTCCCTGACAGTCCCATTATGGCTCGAACATTTAACTTGTTCAAGGAGCTCGGCATGGGTGAGCCTGGGAAGCCGAAAGAGGGGAAGAATGTTCTGATTCCGTACTACATGATCGGTCAGAACTGTCCTACTCGATACAATGACATCACTGCACACTTGGACCTGTGGGAGCCCGAGAGAGACGACAAGGGAAATCCAAAGGAGGAAAGGAAGACGCCTCCCCCCTCAATAGGGATCGACCCGTTCAAAGTCAGCACCGCGAATGGGGGTACCGTTCCGGTGACACGTTGCTCGCATGGTGCGGCGTCGGAGATTTTGGGCGATGCATATGATCGGTTTCGACAGAAGATTAAGGCAGCGCTGATGCTTACCGAGAAGGCAAAAACAGCCAAGTACGAGCGAGATGCCAGGTTGAAGGAAGCGGCTGAGGCTCGGAAGAACGCGTACGAGTACCTCATGCGGCACGACAAGTTCTCTCTGCGCGACTATCTGCAGAATGTAGAGGGGTACGATCCTGAGACGGTGCACTGGCTCGAAACGACTGATAGCGCCTCTGGATGGTATGACATGGCCTTTACTGAGAACGTGCTCGAGTCTTTGGCATTTGCTTACAGCGACGCATCCAACAAAGACAAAGGCGAGAAGCCTACGCAGTGGTGGTGTGTCGAAGGAGGCACCGATATCATGACGCAAAGACTCCAAGAGAAGCTGGATTCGCGCAAGATCCACATGGGAAAATTGGTCACGAAGATGAAGCTCGTGCCTTCCACTAACAAGACGATAAACCGCGTCGCGGTAACCATGCGAGACACTGCCGGAACAGCCCTCGAGACTCGTCATTACTCTGCCGTGATCAACACCACCACCCTGGGTGCTCTCCAAAAGATTGATCTCACGGGCATGGAAATCCCGTATGGAATGAAGACAGCGATCCGTGTTCTGCGGTACGACACCTCGACCAAAGTCGGCATCAAGTTTAGGAACATGTGGTGGAAGGACGAAAGATTCGACATGATCAAGCTTGGCGGAATTGCCAAAACCGATCTTCCGATTCGCGTGTGCGTCTACCCATCGTACAACATTCACGACGAAGGTGAAGGCGTGCTCCTCGCGTCCTATACCTGGGGCCAAGACTCGGAGCGCATTGCGGCACATGTGTCTACAGGCTCATCCCCGGATGATCGCGGCTTGAAAGAGCTTATGATCTATAATCTTGCCCGCCTCCACACTATCAACCGCGACGACGATACACCCGAGACGTACGAAAAGCGTTTCGAGGAAAACAAAGAAATCATTGCCAGTAACTGGATTACGCATCACGCATGGGACTGGTCGAAGGATCAGTACTCAAGCGGCGCTTTTGCGCTGTTTTCCCCGGGCCAGTTCAGCACGCTCATCCCACACCTTGTGCGACCAGCTTCGGACGGAAGGTTTGTGATTGTAGGAGAGCACGCTTCTGCTAACCACGCCTGGATCGTAGGGGCGTTGGACTCTGCCCTGAGGGGTTTGAAGCAGATTCTCACTCGGTTCGATATGCGTGATGAGTTGGAGGAGATGTTACACAAGTTCGGAGACGTTGAGGAGTTGAAACAGGAACAAGTCTCGAAACAAGTCATTATCTCCATGCTTACTGAGAAGGAAATGGCAGAACTTAGACTGGGGCGTCCCATACAAGCTCCGGCTCTAGTTGCACAGACATAATTCAGGCTGTAATGTATGGTATCTGATTGATAGACCATTCGTCAGAATGAGAGTGGTATTCTTAGCAAGCCATTCACAGTTTTCTCGCAAGATCGAGCTTCGGAGAAACCCGATGTTACGTCTATAGGAGGTAAAAAAAAAAAAGCATAAATTGATCACAGCGTTATTTTCAAAGAATCTATACATAAAAGGTGCCTCCTCATAAGCAGTATAAGACATATGCCTTTCAACAATAACCATATCAACGGATAAATTAAATGTGTAGCTCAAATCTCGCAGAAACACCTGGCGTTTCCTAATGAAAACAGTGCCGCACATAAACAACGGTTAACTATAATAAGCTAATTCTAGATTGCGCAGTACGTCCTGAATATAATCATATACAGAGGGGTAATAGAAAAAATCTAATTAAAAAAGTCTACTATTAGAAACTAAGATACCTCTAGTATTAATAGAGCTATAATTATAAATAATAAAGTATTTTAAAAGGAAAAACTTATAGTATTTTTTTTTAGTAATTTTAATTTATACTTAGTAAGTACGTATAAGATAGCGTAGTCTGTAAAATTTTAAGAAAAATTAAAAATCTAATTTTTAGATTAATATAATTACTTATCTAGTATAGATAATTACGTAATACTTATGTATAGTATTGTAATATTATATAAGATTATTGAGATAAGTTTTTATTATAAGGCTACTCCTAATATTTATATTTAGATTAAAAAAACGTAGTTTTATAATAGTAAGAAAGCTCGTCCAGCCCCTATCATCATCCTCTACGATGCAAAAGGCATTGATTCCGCGGTATGAGATGCTGAGTCGACGGGCGAGGGAGATAGTGTGTTAGGAGGTGGTAAGAGAGAGGAAAGAGGGATGCTGATTTAGAGCGCAGAGAGTGTTGCGGGGGTGGTTTTAGAGAGGAGCGTGCAAGGATGAACCCCAGTAGTAGGAAAGAGCGATATATAGTAAGAGAGTAAGCGAGGAGTTAGATAGTAGCAGGACGTAAGGAGGACTAAGATTGAGGATACGAGTGGGAAGGGATGGAAGAGCAGAGGTGAAACATGCGGAGTGCTCGCGTGAACAGTTCGATGCCTACTCTCGGATGAGCTTAATGGTGGCATCAATGGAGGTGTCTTCAACCCAGGGATATGGTTCTAGCAGGTTGGGGGACGAGGTAACTAGTATTTGTAGCGTAGGGGTCTAGCCAAGAAGTACGGACAGTGTTGATGCTCGGCCCATAAACGACCAACGCACACCTTTCCACCAGATATACGCTCGGAGATACTTGGGATACTCGTACATCCAGCCACCCGGCCACTAAACGTGCCAAATTGTCACCTGAAAAAAGCTGGACTCGGTGCACGGCCTCGCAAGGCTCCACATGCCTACGATATTCAAACCCGGCCGCACATATCCTAATGCTAGCGCCCACGCCACCTCTGGAGTTATCGTTCAGGTCGGGCTCAGGAATTCTGGTAAAGTGGTCAGCCACCCGGTACAGAGGGATGCATGGGGTGCAGCGATTCGCTTTACTAGAGGGACGTAGAGCTGAGATGCTTCCAAGAGCGAAGCAACCGGGTTTGAGATCCGGGCTATCCACGCGCAAATCGTGCCATGGACAAAATGAATGGATAGTACTCCCTCTCCTCGCATCCATGCCTAGAACGAGCGAGTGGTTCCTCCATCGGCTAGGGTGTAAGTGGTTATTGTCGGCGAGCGGTGGACTTAGGTATACCCTCCTCATTAGGGAGGACCCACCGGTCCAGTCATATCGTCGAGTTTCCCACACCACAACTATCCTCATGTTAGCCACCTTATGTAGGTGGCGGCGCTATTGCATGAATACGAATTCGCGCTTACTGAATAGGATTCAGGCCGTCGCGAACAGCTGCAGGGCAGCCAACAATTGTTCTACTTGCTCCTTCATGACAAGAACCCGTGGCGTTGGCCGGGCCTTCGATGATTACTCTTCCAAGAACCGATTCTGCAAGCCACCAAATAGCTGTGCCTAGAGCGTCCTGCCCGCAGCACCATTCGGCCCGCTTGTGCCTAGCAGCCATGTGGAGCCCGATGGAGACAATTGCAGCGAAGCATCTGCAATACGATAAGGCGCTGTTTGGCTGTACCTTTTGGCTATTGGGCATGGTGGATCCTGAGCCACGTGCAGAAACATGGAAGTTTGAGCGGATACAGCAAGTTGTCTACATACCTGTTCCTGTGCGTGCGCTTGGCATCCGAAGTGCTGACATCCTAAGCTATGTATAGTTCTAGATATACGCAGGGGATGGTATATATGCCTACTAGCGCCTTGGCTAGATACTATTTAGGGTCACGTGCAAAAACACCCTCTCCTATGATAAATAGTCCATATCTTCTTCACCTGGTCCACCAACAATTTCTGATCATTCGACTGGCCTCAAGATTCTTTCGCGAAATCCAAGGCCTTTTATGCACAAGGATGATGATGCTACTTGTCATCCTGCTGACGGCCCTCACTGTCTCTGTCTTTGCGGTCAATCCACGACAAACTTCCGATTCCTCTAAAAAATGCGTTGTTCCCGAACTGCGCCGAGAATGGTGAGCTTGCATCCCAAGAATCCCTTCGTTATAATTGGGCTCTAACATAGGTTAACATGAAGGCGCCAACTAGCGACTGTCGAAAAGCTATCCTATCTAGCCGCAGAGAAATGCCTCTTTCAACGCCCGGCGAAGCTTAACAAATTCCCAGGTGCAAAGACGCGATGGGATGAACTCGTGGCTCTTCACCAGATTATGGCGCTACAGATTCACTCCACCGGCCAGTTCTTGCCGTATCATCGGTATTATGTTAAGGTCCATCAGGAGCTGTTAAAAGAATGTGGCTACTATGGTACTATGCCGTAAGTAAACATCTTTCCTCTTCGCTCCTTGGCCTCATCCCAAATGTCACTGTAGAAACTGATGAAGTGCCCATCGCCTATAGATGGTGGGACGAGACCATCGAGGCTGTGAGTCCCACAGGCTTTACGGGTGCAACAGCCTTTCTTGACCCTGTAACTGGGTTCGGTCCCAACGGAAACCTTGATCTTCAGGCTTGCGTGCCCAGCGGTTCTTTCGCCAATGTCAAAGTCAATATCGGCCCTGGCTATCAACACACCGAACGTTGCGTCAGCCGCGCAGTTAACAACAACTTTAGCAGCCTATTGACTCCTGCTGCTGTCGCCACTTCGCTGAATCATGATACCTACGAAGAGGCGTGGCGTGATATTTACGCGAATCCGCACTTCTGGGGCCATGGCGCTCTTCTTTTGATGGTAAGCTACCTGAGTCAATCCTTGCTTGCCACATTGCTTCGTTTGCGCTGACATGCTGTTACTCCTTTCCAGGGTAACAGTTTCGGCGGTGGTGACCCCATCGTTTCTCCCGGCGACCCCCTATTCCACTTGCACCACGGCTGGGTCGATAGGCTCTGGTGGCAGTGGCAGGAGCGCGATCGCTCAAAGAGGTTGAAAGATATGTCTGGCCCAAACACCATAGACCCAGTCACCGGTTTCTTTGAATTCTTTCCCATCCTCGGAAACCTCACGATGCAGCTGAATATCTTTGGACACCCAACTCCTGAAATACTGGCCCTCACCCCAAATCCGCGCAACGGTGATCCGGGTAATGTGACCACTCTAAACCACGTCCTAACATCGCTCGGTATCATTCCAGATGTTAGGATTAAAGACGTTATGGATACTACGGGGGGTTATCTCTGCTATATATTCACCTAGTCTATGTATTTGTATAAAGCGACTGATATAGAATAACTAATAGAGTCGTATTTCTTTACTATATTACTTACTCTATTTTTAGTAATATTCTTCATTTAGCTAATGTTTCTTAATAGTATAGTTCTCTATATTTCTAAGAATTAGATATTTATAAAAATATTATTTGAAATTTCTTAATAAAAGAAGATTATCTAACTTTCTTAAAAGATTATTGAACTATAAAGCTAATTTAGGTTAATAACTATCCTACTATAATATTATACCTATAGTAGTCTAGTGCAGCACTAAACCTCGTGATAGCGTGTCTCGCGTTCCCACTCTGCGACTTCCCTTCAAACCACGCCAGCACAATGCCGCCACCCCTGCATCGTCGCGCAATCATCTCATCTCATTTTTGCCACTCTCCAAACTACTCCCAGCAGATGCCTTCACAATGCCTGCGCAAAAGCCCTCGCCACATCGCTTCCTAGCCCCCGCCGCATCCGCTCGTAAACCCAGGCCAAAACCACCGTCGAATCTCCGTCATGGCGTCTCTGCGCAAACACCGACACCAAAAGCACGAGCAGACGGGTTCTTAGACGAGAGGGAGCCGCATAGAATCACGCCGGCGAAGCGCTTCGTCATCCCATCGACTCGACCGCCAGCAGCGAAGCCGCCACGTACACCGCGCGAGAGCATCGAAGAGCCCAGCGACCAGTGGTCGGATATACAACCCACTCCGAGACCAAAGGCGCCCAGGGCATTCAAGAGGGTCGACAGCATCGATGAAAGCAGCCCCTCATCCTCCGCAAATGCGGGTGGCAACGGCGTAGCGCAGAGCATCGAACAGGGCGCGCTCCCATCCTCACCGTCCCATGCCCAACAACAACAGGACGAAGACTCAGAAGAAGAAGAAATCCTCTTCTTCCCATCAGCCCAAAACAAACGCCGCCGTATCTCCCCCACCCCACCACCGCCACTACCGTCCTCGCCACCCATCTACCATCCCCCAGCAACCCCAGCAACCCCAGCGCCAGCCGCGCCGGCAGCGCACCGCTTCAAAGCCCCCGCCGCAAAACCCTCGCCCTTCTCCCACACATCACCATCCGCCTCGGCGACCCCAGCGCCGCCTCACAGACCGCACTTTATCCTCCCGCCTCAACCCGCGTCTCCAGTCAAACCAGCAACTCCCCACCCAGAGACTTTCTCGCCGAGCCGCAAGAAAGATAAACACATACCCGGTGGTCTAGCAGCGACGCTGCATACGTGGACGGTGGAGACGTATCAGAGTGGGTATGCGGCGCAGAGTGCGCATATGCCGTGGGCGAGGGATGGCGAGGAGGGGGTGAAGTTGAGGGTCAGAGTTGTGGGGGTTGGTGGTGGGAAGATGGATATATCGGGGCCTGGG
>JAFHBV010000673.1:0-13270 GCA_019022785.1 Pseudomonodictys pantanalensis
CCGTTATCCCGTCAATTCCACCTAATCCAAGTCTTGGGGGTGCCCTGCNTTNTTTTTTTTTTTTTTTTTTTGTTTCATGAGATTCTATCTCCTAACCTGCTTACAGCCAGTCTTAACAGATGTTACAGGAAACCCAACCCAGCCAAGAACAGCACCACAGAGAGCGCCCAAGAGTTCCCCGCGGTCCGCCCGACAGCCTCATTCCCCGTATACAATGAAACTGTGTATACAGCTGTGCAGCTGACGGTGCTGTTCGGTCCCCTCGCTGTCCCATTGACCCCAGGGTAGCAATACGAGTAGCTATAGTATGTGGTCGGCGAGGGATAATACTCCAGACCTGATTGCGTCTCCATTGTCGTAGGCACTCCCGGGGAAACATCTGCTGCCGTTGGCCCTGTATCTTGTCCACCTCCGGTTTGCGTCGGTCCACCGATGTCCGGCCCTGTTGTTGGGCCTGGGTACAGGGATGGATCTTTGGAGGTATCCGTGATGGATATTGCTGTGGTTGTGGCACGCCGTGTGGTCGAGATCGATCCGGTCGGCGTTTCCGGTAGAACTATCGCAGTACTTGCGAAATTCTTACATGTGCTATCAACGGCGTCAAGGACGGGTTGTAGGTATGAGTCCGCGCAGGAGGTGTTTGTGCAGGCCTCAGAGAAAGGTCTGAAAGCGCTACAGTTGCATGCGCCTACTCCAGATAAGTAAGATTCCCTAGCTGAAGACAAAGACGCACATGTGAAGTCTAGCATCTTGCATTTGCACATAGCAAACGCAGAGGTAATGCATGCTTGCTAGTATCTGTAAGCGCACCATCCAATCATTCTTTCTTCCTTGGACTTACTGCACATGTCGGTAGCTTCCCGATCGACTCCTTCGGATTCTGAGCAGCGATTTCTCTTATCGCAAATGCCAGAAAGAATAGTATCGCTTCATGTGTTCTTCGCTTCATGATGATGGAAGTTGTGGAAGATCTGCAAGAGGATCGTCCCTCGACGGCATAAGTGACTGAGCCTCCTCCCAGAAGCTCGCGACTTACCCCTCGCGCAGCCGCTCCGCCTCTTCACACGTGGGGCCGTGTGGCGATGCTCCTACAGTCCACCTCACAGTTTGACAATTCGGTCGCCTAATACAATGCGATGGCCTCCCATCATTACGCGGTGGTGGTGTGCAAATATAGTTCACCAGATGTATGGAGCCATGTCCGCCAAATCTGATTGATGATAGGTTGGCGATATGCACCTTCGCGCCGGACTTGGTCACAGTAAACGAGAGGCCGCACGCCAAGCAGAAGAGAGGTTTAGGGCCCACCGGTTCAGCCTTGTGTTTTACCATACATCGGCCTCAGTCCCCGCAACCGTTTTTATTCTCGACCGGATTCCTTGTCTCCGAGATGAAGATTGCAAAAATTCTGGTTGCTCGATACACGAAATCTCTACCGTCTCTGAGCCAATATGATGGCACACGCCCTGCGTGGTTGATCAGATCTCCAGACAAGCTTCTCGGTCCGTAGCGGCTCGCTTATCAATCGATGCGGGTCCGGCTTCGTAACAATACCAGCCCCCTGGCCAGAGCCAGGTCCAAGAACCTAGCCTCTCTTGGCTTGCAAGAGAAAACCGCCTGACTTTCACCCTTCCCTCGAGGCGCTCGCATTTGCCACTGTTAGGCGAAGTGCCAGGCAGCCCGTGGATGGCAACTGCCAGAAGGAGGGGCAGACCCCAGCTGTAGGTCCAAGATGAGCGGGTCTCAGAACCGCTATGCGCTCTGCTGTCAATGTCCAGTTTTCGTACCACAACACTTTGAGAACGACTATTATCTTGTTTCTCGATGACCGAGTCTCCACCTACAACACTTGAGAGTCACATAGCATGCCGCTACCCATCCGGCCGATCGCCCTTTCGGCCCTTGCGCTACTCTTCTCCTTAGCATCTGCTCAGTGCGGATCCCTGATTACCTACAGACAGCATGCAGACCTCCTCCAGGCCGCACCAGACTGTCTCCGCGCCGGCTGCCTCAAAGGCGGAAGCAGCAGCACTATCGCCTCGCCCTGCCCTTCAACGTCGCCATGCTATGTATACTGGAACATGTTCGTTGAGCAATTTGACCAAAGGAACGGATGGTGCAACACCTGCCACTCAGACCTCGCGTGCCGCATTCCAGGATGGCCAGTCGGGAACATGACCGCGGTATGCGATACTACACCCAATCAACTTCTCTTTGGAGACGGCGAATGTTGCGTCGAAGGAGACGAACCATTCCAACTTGCGGAGTGGACGGGAAAGATGTGCAATGGATCTGAATGGAGGGAGCCTTTCGATATCTGTGGTGGCATGGCCTGTCAAGACTGGCAAGAGTGGATCTTGCCCTGGAACTGGACCGTACGCAACGAGAACCTCCCACCGGACCAACAAGTCTGTACGGCTCCCTCGAAATACTTGGCTGTCTATGCCGGAGAACACTTCTTCTGGCTTTTTTTCGCACTGGCCACTGGTTACTTTCGCCTGTGGATTGCTCAATATGAGGAACGGAAGCATCGTAATGTCCAACGATACTTCTTCCTGTCCCTTTGGACCGGTTTCACGAAGAAGTTCAAGCAACGCAAAGGCCATATCCTTGACGAGAAGGATTCCCTTCCCCCCGAAGCAGACTATTATCACCCGCCCTTGACAGATAAGCTACGTTGGGGCTTCCCCGTCATTATGGGCATCATCCTTGCGGGGCTTCAGCTTGGATTCAACTTTTTGGTCGCTCACCTCATCAAGAAGCAACCAGGATACCATGGAGTGCCCCGGGGCCTGCTAGCATTGTTGTTCTGCTGCCGTCCGAGGCTATCTTGGCTCACGTGTGCTCTCCCACGTATTCCAGACAAGTGGCTGATCAGGATGTTCAAGTTCAAGACGGACGGGGACCAAGATGGGCTTTGGGCGGCTAAGCTTGTACTGAGCTCTGTTGCCGTCACTTCTGCAATAACCGAGGCGTTTATGCAGCTTCTGGGCGCTTATTTCCTTGGGCGTACAGCTCAAGTAGGCACCGAGAGAGGCTTCTTCTACTTGCACCATCTTCGCCCAAAGATGCACGGTAGAGATGCTTGGCACATGTACCTTGGCGGCCTCTTCTGGTGCATGTTATGCATCCCGCTGGTACTAGTTTGGTTCGTCGTCGCCATCTTCTTCAGTCAGGTCTTCGACGCTGTCTCGCGATTCCGCAAAGGGATATATCATTTCCTTAATCCGAAGAAATCAAAATTGCCGAAATTAGTCAAGGGCCCAGTTCAGTGGGTCGCAGATCATATCGATCCTGACGGGGGATCCGATACCGATGTACATTCATTCCACAGCAACCCCTTCGACGATGGACAGGCAGTCAAACCCGACGACCTTGACCTCCCCATTCCAGTCGGTCACTCTTTTTATGACCAGCCTATCCCTGTATCGTATGGCGGACCAGCCACTGGTGAGCTGTTCAACGATCAGCCCATTCCAATCTCCAGACACAGCAGTGGAAGACGCAATCGATACTCTCGTCTCTCGCAGCAGGAATTTGAGGACCAGATAATGCCCATTCCTCGGGCCGCATCTGGCAGCCATCGTCATGTGTCCAGTGGTTACATTCAGGACAGCACTAGCGTCCAGCGTCGAACACCAAGCGGAAATCAGTACAGTTCTCTGCCACAAAGTGACGGTGTAGAGGAAGAAGATGATCAGATCCTCCCGTTGCCTCGGCCTCCAACCCAATACAGACCCAATCCACAGAGCGGGGTCCATCATTCCTTGCTCGCTCCCCCAACTCAGCAAGATGCGCACTGGGTCTCTCCACCGTCTAGTGGCAACGACTCACGCAATCGTGCAGACTACAACAAAACGGTGAGCTGGAAGTGGGCGGATTGGGAACCTATGGTAATCTGGGCCGGAACCTTCTTAGGAATGCTAGCCTATGCAGCGCAGTACGTAACTCATTCCTCCACTCCTATCACTTTGACCGTACAACGCTGACAACCGAAGATGGATCTGGTGGACAGGCTGGGTTGAGGCCGCTGGTGACCGGTTCTGTCCACCTGAAGTGTTCAAAGCAGCTGGAGTCTGGTGGGGCACTGCGCTTTTGTGTAAGTCTGACACTGGCTACCGAAGGATCAGTGACGCTAATCAAAACAGATGTTGGAGCGCCTTTCTTGGGAGCTTAGATATGTGGAATCGGAGCAAGGAACAAGTTGAGTGCCCCAGGGTTGATTTGTCTGCTGTAGGCGTATGTGTGTCCCGAAGTTTGAGGGTAATTGGAAATCCGGCAAGCTATTAGATACATATTCCCCAGTAATACTTGGTAATAGTGATGCGAGACTGTACTCGATTCGAGTAACTCTTGTAAGAGCTGGCCAAACTTTCCAAGCTCTCCTTAAAAGGCGATGCGGCATGAGCGTTACGTTGATGCACGATCATCGTCTCCTTGAGGGCACTTGTAACGGGTTCTCCATGACCACAACCTTCGCTTTGCACAGCAAGTGCTGAACGGCATACCCCTCACCATGTGCATTGCCATTTCGATATAATGCCGGTCTTACGATCAAGTCGACCCAGGCATCTTTGAACTCCCTCCCGCCCTTTGGTTGCATTGGACCATAGACGCCATCCATACAGTCACCCTTGTATACGAAACCCCACGAAGGCGAGCCTTCAATATCCGTCTTCACCCATTGATCGCAATATATCCACGCGACCTGCTGCTGCATTTCCGCATCTAGAAGAATGGCGGCCATAATGATGTCGTCAAGCGCTTTGCTAATGTTTCCGTCGACTTTTGTGGGCGATTCCTTGCAGGTAACGTAAGGAGATATGACTCCCACCATCTCGTCTGTGAGTCCCATCCATTCATGATCTTGCCAACGATTTGCTGCTGGCTTCTTGGAGAGCAGAAGGATTGCAGTCGTCGAACGCCACTTATGATAATTCTTTGCCTCGGTCTCCTGGCGCTGAAGCTCCGCAGGGTTGTCTAGCGGCCATTCTTTCCGACGTACCGGTCGAATCTCGGACTTGAGAGCGCTCATCGCGTCTCGATGGCTGCCAGCCCAGTACAGTGCATCTGGCTTGCGACTTATATGGTCGAAGACCTTGTAATTCAATGTCCACCAGATGAAGGCCTGAATGATGAGTGGCCTATAGGTATCAGAGTTGATGTACTGGGACGCATCGTACGAGAGTACGAAGTCCAATAGCTGCTTTGGTCTGGGTGGCGGAGGGGGCTGTGGACGACCTTTCTTCGGAGGCAGTTCTGGGGTATATTTGGGTGCGGTCTTGGACTTGGAAAGTCGGCCTCGGAAATACATATTGGACACGTTTTCGATCTTGGCGTGAAGGTCGTCCCACTTTGCTTTAAATGCTTCATCGGGTAAGACATTTTTGACCTCGGATTTTAGCTTCAGGAGCTCATCGTTGACGACGTTGAAGGTTTCGCGCGTTTTGCGAAGATCCTCTTCGAAGCGTCGAGCATCTTCGCACACGACGTTGTACGAGTCCCGCAAGGCCTGATAGTCGGTTTCCTTTTGACGCATGATAGATTTGTGGGTCTCTCGTGTAGCTTTGGATTCTTCAACAGCCCGCTGGTTATCTCTCATTTGCTTGTTCACCTGATCAAGCTGGGATTTGATCACTTGGTTGGTGGTCTCCAAGCCTTCTTTGTCCCGGGAGACTTGCTCATACCAGCTTTCGAACTGTACAGCTCTAGCCCGCTCACCATCGCGTTCTTCTCGCAGACGGGTTTGCTCGGCTATTGCACTATTCAAGAGCTTCTGTAAGTCTTCTGGGTCGACGATGTTCGATGACCCGTGAGAATTTGGCATGTGCTGCCCATTGGCCGGTTGGAGTGCAGCAGGAACCGCATGATCATTATCCTCCGGTAAACGTAGATCAATCAGCGGGCTGTTCTGGTTCGGTATTCCATTTGTGGGTACCCTTGTTACCAGTCGCATATCGGGAGCAACGGAATTTCCGTTGAAGGCCGTTGTGTTTCCATTCCCCTTGAGTCCAGTATCGGTACGCTTCGAAATGTTTTCTTGACTTAAACCCCTCTCCAGAGCCTGTCTTTCTTGCCGACTCCGCTCGAGGTGATCGTCGTCCATTGGCCCCGATGTGTCTTGTAGTGTTGGTCGTCGCGGGGTCGAGAATGAGGCTCTGCTTCCCGATCGTCCGCCTCGTGGAGATGCGGGCGCTCCCTCAGAGACAGATTTCTCCAATGTGTTCCCATCTTTATGCGATGCTGCCAGGACCTTCACTCCTTTCTTGATTTTGGCTCTGAAACCCTTTCTCTCTTCAGTCTGCTCTGCCATTGGGTGATCCGGATGATGCTAGTGACTGATATAGCGTCTCAGTGCTCAATACTAGCGCACTAGGTCCCAGTTTCGATGAGAGGGGTCAAGGAGACCGAATCAAGAGGGAGAAACGTCGCAGTTGCGTTTGCGTGGAGTGTGTGACTTACAGAGTCTTGACCTGCGACCTGCTGTGCAAGAGGCTCAGCCGCAATCACTCAGGCAGTTTCCAGTTTCCAGCCCATGCAAGGGGCTTCACACGCTGGGGATAAGGAGGCGAGAGTGTAGGCAATGACGCCTGGGGCGAGATTATCCTTACCAGTGAGAGGAAGCTATAGGATAAGCACCAGGATGGAAGTCCCTTCGGCATGACCAGGCTGAGGCAGCGCCTGGTGGCTTTGAGTGGATAATCACGTCGTTGCTGCTTTTCCAGCCAATAGTGTCGATGGGCAATTCGGATCAGGCCATGCATCCGCGCATTCAAGATGCCGGCCGCAGGCGCGTGCGGCCATAATTGGATGCAGACATGTTGAGCTGATGAGGTTGAATCTCGGTGCCTGGGGGTTGCAGGTGGCCTTGGCGTGCGGCTGCAGATGGGCGCCACATTCATCCGAAAGCGGCTGCATTAGAGCGTATTGGTAAGTGTTCGCAAACTTGCCCTCGCAGCCCGGTTCGAAAGCGAAGCTAGACCGTGAAGCCAAAAGCAAAGGATGCTCGGCCGAAGTGGGGTCCTCATGTCTTGGGGAGGCTGTCCCTCCATCTGCTCCAAGCCTTTTGCGCCAGTCTGGGCGGGGTCCAGCGGTTGGGTCCGTCAGAATTGTTGACCCGGCGAACGGATACGAGCATACAATGACTACTACATCCAACCTGATATTTCGGCTGGACGCGAAACAGAGCCTCCCATAGCGATGGCGAGAGACATAGACGACCAGCCGCTTCAGTACCCCTCAATCACTCCTCCTCCGCTTCCAAGGAGCGCTCCTCCCGTCCCTCCATCCCACCTTGAACCATCTGTTCGAAGACCTCCACCGTACTCGCCTGGAGCTTCTTTTCGGTCTAGCGACACGCGATATTCGACGTTGGCATCTCCTCACTCACTCGCATCATCTCGAACATCCATTGGCACATCTGAGCTGGAGAAGATCATCAACATCGGAATTGACTTTGGTACAACGTGAGTACGACGCAGCACCAGTGAGATGTGACTTACGTTGCTGCAGATACTCCGGGATATCGTGGGCAATCTCGAATGCCAGCCCCAAAGACATAAACGTCGTCCAAGACTGGCCCGGCAAGAACGCAGTGAAGGTCCCGAGCGAACTTTGCTACAAAGATGGTGGTCTCCTCTGGGGGTATGCAATACCCCCAGATGCAGAGAGGCTGAGGTGGTTCAAGCTCCTCCTCCTTGGCGAGAGCGATGTCCCAGAAAAGATACGGAATTCCAAGCAGCTCAAGGCGGCAGCGCAGCTTTTGAAGAAGTTGAACAAGTCCCCAGTCGATGCTGTCGCAGACTACATCCGGCAAATTTGGAATTGCGCTGTGGCGAACATACGGAGACACGTCCTAGGCATAGACGGCATGCCATTCCGTATCATACTCACCGTTCCGGCCAATTGGCCCAGGCCTGCCCGAGAGGAGATGAGAAGAGCTGCGCAACAGGCAGGTATACTAGAAAGCAGGGGCACAGGCTTGGAAACAAGACTGGAATTTGTGGGGGAACCGGAGGCCGCAGCCCTATCCTGCTTTCATGATGGAAGCGCTCGGCACAATGTCGAGGTGGGCGATATATCTGTGAGTCTCGAACTAACCATGCATAGCCAGGGCCGTGACGTGCAGCTTACGTCTCTAGGTCGATGATATCGTCATCATCTGTGACGCTGGCGGGGGTACGGTAGTAAGTCGATCGCTCTACATATAGACTCGGTAGCTCAGTGTTAGCAAGGACATCGTTACGTACGAGATCGAGAGGGCCATGCCCACGATCAATTTAGGCGAATGCATAGGGGGAGACAGTATGTACTGACTTGAACTGGCGGCATAGCCCATCGCTAACCAACTTTATGCAGTGGAGCTTTGCGGTGCCGTATTCCTTGATGAAGCTTTCCAAAAGCATATGGAAGGGATCATGGGCAAGGATAAGCTGTCGAAGCTACCCAAAGGTAGCCTTGTCGGCCTCATGGAAAAGTGGGAGCAGAATATTAAGTGCCAATACGAGCTGGGTACGCCCGATATCCGGATAGACATACCACATGATGTCACTAGGATCATTCGCAGCCCCCTGAACCGACTGAAGAAGGGGAGCGGTAGCAAAAACCTTTCCGGCGATAATCTACGACTCTCCGCGTAAGTTAATCTGAGGATGCCATGAGACCACGCTAACTGTCATTACTTACAGAGAAGAGATAAAAGCAATCTTCGAACCTGTGATGCGAGACATACTGACTCTCACAAATCAGCAAATCTCGGCCACACTGCGGAAGAAGCACAAGAAGCCGAAAGCAATCATCCTCGTTGGCGGTCTAGGCGGAAATAAATTTTTGTATCAAAGACTCAAGGCAGAGTTCTCAGCAGGAGACATCGACATCATCCAGCCACAGGACACGAAAGCGTGGGCATCGATCAGTCGAGGGGCTGCGATCAAGGGCATGACGTTCGACGAATATGACGACCAAGTGCTCCCAATCGTCACATCGTACATTTCGAAGGCGCATTACGGCATAGCGTATAAATGTGCTTTTGACGAGTCAAAGCACGCGGCCGAAGACAAGAAGTATGATGCGGCGAAGCAAATGGATCTTGCATGGAACCAGATGGAGTGGTATGTCGCCAAGGTGAGTGTTGCGTCCATAATGCCCCTTTAAGAAGATCAGCGCTGATGAGACAGGGTGACGATGTCTCCAAAGGCAATCCGAAAATCTTATCGTGGGAACGGTATCAGCCGGAATCGAGGCCTGACACAGGCTTCACGCTGAAGCTCTACGAATGCGAGGACAGTGTACCACCCACACGAATGACTGCTGGTGTCAAGCAATGCGGGACCATCACGATACCAGTCGTCTGGGACAACCTCATAAGTCAGGAGGGAGCCAACGGCCAACGGTTCCGAAGGGTACAGTTCGATCTGAGGATGAGCATGTTGGGCATGGGCAAGCTCGACTTCGCTGCCTACGTAGATGGAAACTTGGTGTCGCGGAAGAATGTAATCGTAAAGCTGGGTGATGCAAGCGATGGGATGGGTCAGCCCAGGTAGTCGTGAGGGGATAAACTTTAGTTGGAAGGTTGGGACCTCGGCAATAACCACCGTGAACGTGTGACGAAATTGGAATGAAGCCACGCCCTTCTTGCACTAGCGTAGAATCGAATCGGGTGAACTCGTAAAGTCTGAGACGCCCCACTCCTGACTCTTACACGCATTATGACCTACACCTCGAGATCATACAATTGTAGCGAGAAACCATATTCGGAGTGGCACAACCTCGAGAGTTAATGTTGCCCTGCCCTAATTGTGTACCTTTAGGTCTCCCTGAAGGTCCTCATACCTAATCTCTTCAATACGAAACTCTCCGCGGATTTTCGCTTCTTCATGAGAACGTATCCTGCCGACGTTTGGAACGGGTCCAATTGATGCCAACGGAACCCACAATGGTCTTCGGCCTATCAATTCCAATAGTAAACTGCTGACCAGGGCCAAGGGTCCTAGGAGGCTCACTTCTTCATGGAAAGACCGAGCAGACCAACGTAGGGCACCCGATAAGAAATCGGCCCTACGATCTCGCCGCGATGAACACGACTTCGCCTTTTAGGATACAAAAGCTGAGTATCGACTGCGTTTTTGTCATCCTTAGTCAGAATGGGCTGCCTGCATTTTCATCAGTGCTACGCTGAAGGATTTGGAGATCTACATGCCTTCCGTGGTTTTGCTACCATCTCCGAAACGATCGAGGGCCTCAATAAGTTCGTGCGGTATTCCGGAAATCAATGTTACTGGTATGCCGCCCACTCGTATCTTCTCGTCGCGATTGCTGAGGAAAATGATGTCGCCAAGATATCGCAGAGTGTTGGGCCTACCGATTCAGAAGGTGCCGAAAATCGGATGAGTTGAGTCTGTCAGGAATATTACAGATGACCACTATACAGGGAAGATCGCGAATACGTAGGTCATCCCAGTTTTAGTGAAGCTGGCAGTTCCCTTAAGATGGGGAGTTCTTTTTTTTTTACGTCTTCAGCAGAGGGTGCGCACTCAGTCATTGTGTAAGGCAAGCGAGGAAAGGTTTGCAGGATCCTTCTCCCCACAAAATCGTTGTCCTTTCAGACATGCAAGATGTTTGAGTCCTGGGGGGAGGGGTCTTCGTGGCTAGCACGGTATCAAACACAAGATGATAGAACACAGTGGAAGGTCCAAGCCTTGGACCTTGGGAACGAATCATGCAAGATTTTTGAATCTGCAAGTCAAGCAGTCTGAAATGTCTTATGCCAAAGCATGTCGTGAAGTGTAATGAGCATCGAAAGAAACAATATGGAGCTTGCATCAACGTCGGACCGCCCCGGTGGTCACCCTGCATGCTGCAATCGAGGGCTTGCGATGCAATTTTGCTGTGGGGACTGTAGAGACGTTGCTCGCGCCTATTTCCACAGCCTTGTTCTGGGACGAGATAGCTAATGGGTTAAAGCGAACTCGGTGGGCGTGGATTGCTCCCCAGGTCCCCGCCAGCTTACAGTACTCAAATCGCTACGAGGTCATAACAGCGGCGAGACGCTGCCAACAAACCCTGGTCGAACAAGTCTTGTCGTAGGCGCCCTCTTTGCTTCGAAACAAGGAACAGTGGCCAAGGAAATTGGCCAAGTGTATGATGGTGAGGTGGATGAAGTCGTCATTGCTAACGAAGTCAACATAGTAAGATTTATATAGTATACGAAGGCCCTTAGAGAGGCCTTGTATAAAGAGAAAGAGAGGTAGATGTGCGCTAGAGTAGGTAATACTAAGAATATTATTAGTTTAGTAGTGATTGAGTAAGCCTGTAGAGATAAAGCCACTAAATATTGCACGACTTTTATTTCATCAGGAATCACCACCACCCGGCCAAGTGTATAGACACTTAGCACACCTGGCCCCCATCAGCCACATACACCGCCCCAGTCACAAAACTACTCTCCTCGCTCAACAAAAACGCATTAACCTTCGCAATCTCTTCAGGCTTCGCCATCCGATGCAGACTCTGGTCATATTCCAATGTCCTCTTGTGCCCCTCCAAAAACCGCTCACTCAGATACTGCACCATCGGCGTATCAATGATGCCTGGAGCCACACAATTCACTCTGACGCCCTTCTCTCCAAACTCTTTCGCGACACTACGCGTCAAACCCACAACACCGTGCTTCGCGGCCGCGTAGTCGGAGCTACACGCTTTCCCCTGGATGCCGTAGATGGAAGACGCGTTGACGATGCTGCCTGTCTTATTGGGATTTTTCTCCATTTCGCGAAGCTCAGCGCGCATGCTGTAAAAGGTGCCAGTGAGGTTGATATCGATGTTGAAGGCCCAGTCCTCGTCGCTAACTTCGGTGATGGGGTGAATGCCCGCTGCTCGACTAGACACACCAGCCATGTTCGCAGCCCCGTCAATTCCACCAAATTTCAACACAGTATTTTCGATCCAGGAGTCTACGTGAGCACTTTTGGCTACATTGACTGTCATAGCCAGGATTCGTTCTGAATTGTGGACTATCATGTTGCTCTCTGGCTTTGCGTTAGGCTTTCCAGGCAGTGTGCTTCGGTCGCCGGCTTGCTTCTCGAGTTCCTTGTCGGCATCGGGGTGGAGTTGGATCGTAAGACGGTCTACGGCTGCAATTAAGGCGTCTTCACGGACGTCTGCCATAGAGAGAGAGGCACCGAGAGAGCGGAGGTACTGCGCTGTTGCGAAGCCGATGCCGGATGCGGCGCCCGTGACGCAGATGACCTTTCCGGAGAAGTCGTAAGGCATCTTGGGGGTAGTATTCTTTCTATTCTAGGTAGAGCATAGAATGGCAGTGTGTTTCTGAACAAGTCTGATCTCTTTTTCGCTTGGAGGATGTCTTGGTGACGGTGTGTTACTGCGCGACTGAAAGCACGATACTTGGGGTGAGTGAACATCAATCGCCGTTGGTTTCAAGCTATGTGAGTCGGTGACAACGACGCGAGTGATGAGGTGGCAACACACCGGATTCTGCAGCTGTTATGTTGATCACCCAGGTGGGGGAAGAGCACAGGTCCGCTCTCGCCACGGCGTTGCGCGCTACGCGAAGCTCCCACTGCGCACATGGTCATATAGATGTAGCACCTAGGCTCACTGATAATTCACCCAAGTACATTGACCATCTCGAGAAGGCCAGACACGAGTTCTTTAGGGCTTTTAAGATTTAGTCGCCTGAAGATGGGTTTGCGGGTAGGATGAAACAAGTGTAAACACCGCGGCTCCCATGCCGGATCTTGCTGCTAGCAAATGTAAGGAGGTTGGGCCCATGTATTGCACTGTTTGGCAACCATTTTTATCCACTGTTTGAGAAGAAGGAATGATCATTGCTGGCGTAGTTATTCCGCATGTCGTAGTGAGTACTCCGCGTCCGGCATCGGCGCTCTCTCGGAGCACTCCGTGGCACCTTTGTGACCTGATCGCTGTCCTTATCCGAAAGATCTCCAGCCAATCATCGCTTTAGCTCCAACACTCACCAGAAAAGATTTTTAAAAGGGCAACTGGTTCTACAAGGTCCAAGGGTTGATGCCCCAATGTTACAGAGTCGAAAAGCATTATCCCCCATGTACAAACCGTGCAGACGGCCAGTGCACAGTGCGTTCCATTTTTCTCCAGTCTTCCTATTGACCAGTAAACTCAAAAGCACACCCCTGCCCGTGGGTATCGCAAGCGAGGTTTCGTACTCATACAACCAATGCACTCGCCCGAATGCTCGACAATAGAGAAAACACGCTGGAATCATGCACAACCC
>JAFHBV010000674.1:0-13197 GCA_019022785.1 Pseudomonodictys pantanalensis
TCTTCCACACCCTATTCTAGTTATTGGGTCTTTGATTTTGACTTTCACAGCCTAGTAATTTAACAGCGTCTTGGATTTTGCCTTGCACAGCCCCGTAATGTAAGAGCGTCATATAATCGCGAAAATTCTCCAGCCCAATGATGAACTGCTACATATAAACTTCCCTTTTCTCAGAGTTTGCTATTTAGTTATAGATTGAACATCGCAATAATATGACCAACGATATCTTTCAAAATGTGCAAACAAGATTTTTGGCATCTCTTCCATCGAGGGAGAGGGCCTCGTTCAAGAGTTGCGCCTCGCCGGAGGAAATGATCGACGATATTAGGAAGCTGGGGCTCGTTGCAAAACGCTCTACTCGAGGTGCCAGATTAATTGACAAGATAGGGAGTTTTAGCAAAAATCTCCAATCTTATTTCGAAATTATCGGGATCATTGTCCAGTCGCATCCCGAATATGCCGCGATTGCTTGGGGAGCTCTTCGTCTTGTTCTCCAGGTCAGCTTTACTACTCTAAATAAATTATCTCGTTTTTGACGAACAGGCAGGCGGCGAGCAACTACACAACGTTTTTCGAAAAGCTTGTGAACACTTTAGAACGTCTCTCTGACAGCATGCCTCAATATGATCTTGTCCTTGAGCTCTGCAAGAATTTTCGGCCAGACCAATTGACAGATCGATGGACGAGCCATATCAGAGTCTCAGTGCAGAAAGTATACGAGCACCTGTTCACATTCTTACAGAGCATAAGCGCCATTTTCATGAAAAATGGCTTCAATCGTAAGAAGACGGAATCTTTGTTTTTTTTTCTTACGGCTTACTTGTAGACAGGATTTTCGATAGTTACGACTAGTAAACTCTGTTGGCGACCGTTTGACACAAGGTTTAGTGACATTCTCGACCAAATGGCATATCATAGAAGTGTGGTTCAATATGAGTTGTACCTGCTCAACCTTCGAGACGCCGCGTACGTCCGTAAGTTGGCAGAAGAAGAAAGAAAGCTATCAGTCGAAGAGCGTGCTGCTGCGAAACGAGCCAAGGTTGCCGAAGAAGAGAGACGACAAGCAGAGATGGAGCGATTATCTGCACAGTTTGATCAAAAAGAGATGAAACGTACTGCAGTATTAGTGGATTCTATAAGTGTGTCTCTTCAGCAAGAGAAGACTGGTAAGATATGAACTCGTTCTCGCTCTACGTGACTAACCAAGGCACAGACGAGCGAATAGTTCGCATCAAGAGATGGCTTAACCCTCCGAATTTTGCTGACATTCGAGACGCCGCACTTTACCAGCGGGAAGATGGAACAGCGGAATGGCTACTAGAAACCGAGGTTTTTAAGAGGTGGACCAGCTTTGCAACAGAAAACCGAAAGCCGTCTGCTTCGTATGAACTTTCCAAGATTCTCTGGGTCAGAGGTAAGAGAGCTTGGAACTACCATATTCATTAGTGGGGCCAAGGCGTATTGACACCGTTGAAGGTAATCCTGGTTATGGAAAAACTGTCCTCGCCGCATCGACACTTGAGGCTTTGAGAAACGACAAAAAGCTCCCGAACACCAACTCTTGTTATTACTTCTTCCATGCCTTATCGAGATTGACGACACCGGATTTGGCACTTCGTGCTATATTGTCGCAAGTCTTACATGCTAATCGACACAACGAAGGGCTCGTAGACCTGTTCCTTCTAGCCATGGATTCGAACAACGAAGGCCTGATAAATGCCTCTGTCAAAGAACTTCGGGATATGTTCTCCCTTTGCTGGCGACATATCGGCAACTACTATATTATCCTCGATGGGCTCGACGAAATTTCCATGGAAGACTCCGACAATTTTCTTCCATCCTTGCTTGATGAAGCTTTGTCATACCCAAACGTGAAAGCATTGGTTTTCAGCCGGCCCTGTGGATTTACAATTGACTGGATCCCTCAGAGGGTGTCGAAAGAGTACCAGCTCGATATTGGGGACTCCATAATGGGTGACATCCAACTCTACCTGCGAAATCAGATTACGTCTCTTGTTGACAGAAAGTTGTTGCCAACGAATGCAAACATACAAATGTTTGTAGACCGTCTAGCTACCGGAGCAGACCGCATGTTCCTATGGGCAAACCTCATATGCAAGTTACTGAACTCACGATTGTTCAGTCCCATGCAACGGGCCGATATAATCCGGACTGTAACTCTACCAGAGGATATTTCTTCATTGTTCGACAGGATATTTCGATCGATCCTTAAATTACACCCAACGGCAGCGGAATATGCCAAGAATATCCTATCGTGGTTGGCATTTAGTGAGCCTCAACTCAGTATTCGCGCTTTATGGCAGGGGCTCACCTTGACGGATGCTAAATTCAAACCAGCCGGAGACCCTGCAAAAGACAGAATCGAATCTTTCGTTGACCACGCTCTCCTAGTTTGTGCAAGTTTAGTGGAATACCGAGGGGGATCACTCCAATTCGTGCACTTGGCCGTTCAAGAATATATTGTCCAATGCGCCACTGAGGGTACTCGACCAGGTTCCGAATCTTCCCAGAATATTCTCCAATTACAGAAGAGACGATGCCATGCCGAAATAGCCAGGACCTGCTTTCGTTTCTTGACATTCCATTTTCCTGCCGAGCCGCTAGGAGGGGCTGTGGGAAAGAATGTCGGTCAAGAAGATTTATCAGAGGCCTTCCCACTTTGCAACTATGCCCTCCAACACTGGAATCTTCACCTTTGTCAGGCTTTCGAGACAGAAGGATATCCCGACAACAATAAACGCAACCGCTCCGCTCGCTATGCTTGCCAACCCGAAGCTGACTGGTGTATTGTGGATGACTTGCAAAGACTGCTGTCTCAGAAATTTGTGTTGATAGCTTCGATTGAAGCGAGCTATACACTCCAACACGAACCTATTCGGCTCGATCCAGACTTTGGAAACTGGTTACTAGAGAACGAGAGCAAAACAAGTGAATTCGACCTAAGAAAAACAGGTGGAGATTATTTGGAACTTCAAGAGTACTTGGAGAGGCTGGATAGGGAATGGGGGAGACAACTGAGACAGCATCCTGCTTGTATCTGGGAAGAAGTCACCGCATTCACGCCGAGTCGTCTTCTTGCGCAAACAACGGCCTTTACCGTCCAATCTTTGTCACCCATTGCCCCTCTAGGAGATGTACTTAGTAACCAGCCATTATGCAAAATCTCCGAATTGAGCTTAGACGGTCAATACGTAGGCGTTCTCAGTATTTGGCCTTCTCAGTATGTGTCCTTTACCTAATTTACCGCAATGAGCCTCCCACTAACAGTACTTCAAGGGCATACGAGAAGAAAGCTTCTAGCTGGACTTCGCGAATTAGCTTTCGGGAGCTACGACTTTTGTGCGTTGATTGGATCGCCAAGTACGAGTTATGGCCCGTTGAAGACGCACGAGAATGCGTCGCAAATGTCACCATTCCACTAGAAGCCGATGAGATTTTGACTCATGTGCGGCAAAGTCTCTTGATTCGGCGTGCCTGGAAATTGCATTTCCCAGTATCCATCGGAGCCACTATCCAGACGTTTACCGTGTTACGGACAGCCTATTTTCTAGAGCTCTCAGACAACAACACAAGAATCAAGGTGAGCTCGGCTTTAGCTCCAGTGGGATTCACCGAAAACCTAAAGCGACTATGGTGCAACGAACCTAAAACGGTTACCTCTACGTGGGGCAGTGAAATTCGATCCAATTCCGACCGGCTGAGATACTATTACTGGCTTTACATCAGTCCGGATAACAAATATCTTTTCTATATGGACTTTGCAGCCAAACCCGGTTGCGATTTCTCCTCCTATTGGGATCTGAATAATGCCGCTGTCTTTGCCACGGTCAAACATGGTGGTGTCCTCCATTTAGACCTAGTCGGTCACAGAAAATGGAAAACAGCCTTCAGACGTGGCATAATTCGGTTCGAAGCTTTACGCCCGAAGGCGGTTTTCCATCCTTCCAATTATTTAATCGCTTTCAGTTTAGCTGACGAGTCGTTCCTATGGGCTTTTAGATCTGGTAGGCACAACATCCTTGTCCGCTCTAAGCTAAAATTCTTACACTTCTATTAGGAGAAGAGATTTTTCCCATCAAAGAGGTGGTTGCAGGCTTTACGACAGATAATAAGATGCTCGTTCACGGCCATTCGTCAACCTATCGCATTGTAGAGGTGCCAGACGAAGCTATGCCAAACTTTCGGTGGTTAGTCAACAGCCCCAGCTCGCATCACAAACCCTGTCAAACCTTAGCAACCACACCACAAAATTCCATCGATTTGGGGATCTTAAGAAATTTGACGCCAGGTATTATAAGAGGCCGATCTCCCATGCTGTCATCCACAGGCGACAACATTTCTACCACAGTGTCTCATAAGCAGGGGCGGATTAGCCTCGAGCAAGCAGGTGGTGGTGAACTAGAGCTTACGAAGCTCCCCAACTGGGAAGGATTTACAGATGTCTCGTCTTCTGTGATAATCCCGCGTACGCAAGATGGCTCGATTAAGACTATCTGCAACACGACGGCCAGACCTTACTACAACATGCGCGAGCCAGTAGACCAACGGTTACCTGTAATCATTAGTCAGGACGTAAGATCACTAGGCAGGGAGACACGAACAGAGGGCCAACGTTCTCAGATCGACTTTTCCTGTGACACTTGTGTAGCCAGGAAGGAATCATACGACGAAGTTAGCTCTAGAATTTGTAAGAGCTGTATAAGAAGAGAAATAAAAGAAGAATAATACTATCTAATTATTATCTTCTTATTCTAGCTTATTAACTCTTCTCTATTACCTATATCTATACTTATATAAGAGTTATCTCTACTAAGTAGTCTATTTAAGAGAAGACTATAGCTTAGATTTATTATAAAGATATATAAATAGAGTATACTACTATTAATATACTTTATAAGTTAGTATTATAATTACTAGTTAAGCTCTATTTTAGAGGTATACTAGAAGTAGACGCTTTATTATAGCTAAAGGTAGTAGTAAAGTAAAATAGATAACTAAGTAAAGAAGTATCTATTACGGCCCTAGAAAGCCCTACTATACTAAAGAAGTAATGCTCTCTTATAGCTATAGGCTACAGTAGAGTACCTCTACTTACTAAGTAACGTAGCCTTAGCGCTCTATATAACCTCGTACTTCTAAGAGAGTAGGAGAATTTTAAGAGTAGAGTAATCTCTATAATCTCTAAAATAAGAGAAGAGTAAGAAGAGCTCTCTTAGGTATATAATATAGCATAATATATCTCTTAGGTATCTTATAATTACTCTCTCTAATTAATAGCTATTATTTAGTTAGAAACTACTTCTTATTATCTTATTAACTATTACCTATACTTCGCTCTAAGAATTAACTAAAGAGTCTTAAGCTAATATACTCTTAGTAACTTAGAGTTCTTTAAATACGACGCTACTAAGCAGGATCTTAATATTATAATTACCTTTAAGTAAGTATATTTAATAATAATAATATAGGAAAGATTAGTAGAATCTAGTACCTAAATCTTTACTATAAAAATCGTAATAAACTTAATTACTAGTTACTATAGTAGAATCTATATTTTAAGATTGCTACTACTAATATAGAGGACGAGAATAAGAGAATTAGAGTAGTAAATAACCTTTAAGGCGACGCTTTTAAGTAGATTAAACTATATCTAGTTAAGTACTTAGATAATACTAATAACGAAGCTAACGTTATTATAATATTTAAGAACTTTAGTATCTTTAAAACCTATATATAGAAAGTGTTTAGACTAGTAAATAAGAAATTAGTAGCTAAATAAGCTATTTAATAACTATAATAATACTACTTAATAGCTAACTATACTATAAAATTCTAGTACTACGTAATATAGATAGAATAGGACGACGACGCGCTTAAAAGAATATATTAATAAGAATTTAAGAATAAAGTTAAAATAGAGTTAATACGTAGTAGAGTAGATACTAGTACTCTAGACGGCTTATACTAAAAAGCTATACGACTTAATACTAAACTATATAAACTAAAACTAGAAATAAGAGCTAAGAGTTAGTTTAAAAGTAGTTATAATAAATTACTAAAGATTAAGTTTTTACGTAACTATAAACTAAAGAAATATAATGCTTATAAATTAAGCTCTATAGAAGAAGTTTAGTTTAGAAATATATTAAAGAATAACTAGAAGAAGTCTCGTAAAAAGAAGCGTAAGTATAAAAAGAAGAATAATACCTATTTTAATTATAGTAAGATAGAATATTATACCTAGAACTACTAGATAAAGAATAAAGTTATACGTTAACTTAATATAATAATTACTAATAGAGAAATCGCGAATTAGGAAGTAGCGATAGAATAAGATAATAATACTAACCTAACTAAGAATAACTATAATATTAGTAAAAACTAAGACGTTCTAAAACTTATACTAGACGAACCTAATAATAGTACTTTTATACTATAAATAATAGTATAAAAGATGTAAGTATAAATCTAGAGAGATAATTAGCTAAGTACTAAAGATAAGTAAGACCTAATCTAAGAGGTTAACTACTACACGCTAGTAGAAGAGGAGTAGAAATATATAAGCTTTAATAGAAAAGAGAGTTATACTAAACGCTTTTAAAAATACTTTATACGAGATAATAAAAGAGCTTTACTTAAATACGTAGATCTAAAAGATAGAGGTACTTTAAGTAAGTAAAGACTAGAAACTCTAAATAATAAGCTAACTACTAAACTATTTATTCTATATAAAACTACTAGGCGAATTAAATAGAAAGTTTAATAAGACCTATAACTAAACGCCAACAAATAATAGGAACTAATATAAGAGATTAACTATTATATAATCTAAAAAAGCGAATAGGAAGAAATAAAAAAAGAAGATAAGAAATAATACGCTTAAGAGTTTAGAGAATATATAATTAAGAATAGAAATCTTAAGAGAATACTAATTATAATAAACCTATTAACCCGCGATTAGATAATAATACTACGATACTTAGAACTACTAACTATAAAGAGAGAACCTAAGAAGAAGTAAATTAATATAATAAGAATATCTACTTAGAAGAAAGATTAAATAGTAGTACTAACCTAGAAGGAGATCCTACTATAATATAAATAGTTAATAATAAGAATATACGACTTAGAAAGAGATTAACGATAATAATAAGACTAGAAGTAATTATATAATAAACTATATAAATTTAAGCTTAAGACTAGTCTATATATACTATTCTAGATAAAAGTAAGTATAACTAGAAGAATAAAAGATAATACGTAGATTAGCTAGTAAGAAAGAATTATACTAATTAAGACGTTAGAAAAGTATACCTTAGTAAAGAGACTATAGAAATAACTAAATAAGTAAGAATAATAATTATATAAATAAGAATATAAAGAATACTAACAGAACGTTAGTATAAGTAGTAAGCTCTACGAGTTAATATTATATTAGCACTATTAAGATTAGAATAAGATAGAGTTATCTAAGAATTCTAGTAAGAAAATCTAACTACTATAAAAGAAGCCTAAATACTAGTACTAAATACGTATTAATAAAAGGAACTAAGCTACTACCTTAAATAATAAGAAATACTATTATAACTATAATTAAAGAAACTCTATATATATTAAACTTATATAAATAGAGTGTAAAAGAGACGACTATATTATATACTACTTAGATAAAGTTAGAGCAGATTAGTTTCTAATATAATACTTTAGATATAAGAGATAGTACTATAACTATAATAAAAATAAGTACGCGTATTACTTATAGAATAAACGCGAATATTTATATTTTCTAGAATATAAGAACCCTGCGGAGATACTATAAATACAGATAATACTTAATAGTAACTATAACTAAAAGAAATAGCAGACGTATCTAAATCTAAGATACTAAAAACACTAGAAATAAAAGTAGAAAAATAGATTTACTAATATAATAGAGTCTTTTTTAGGCTAGTAACTTACTTTAATTATAGACCTAAGAGCCTTACAGCTATAAACTCTAAAAGACTTATTAAATTAAAAGTTATACTAAATAGCTATAAAATAAAAGCGCTACTAAATTATAGAACGCAGGAAAACTATATTTTAGAATAAGTAATAATAAGAGTAAGATTATAGCTATTAAAGAAACTACGCTTATATATACTTTATATTATAAATAGATAATCTATACTAGAGTAACCTAAGATAATCTACGAAGTACGTAATATTAGTATAAATATAAGAGTATATAAGAAAAGAATTAGACTTAACTATTTTAGACTAGCTACCTATAATATTATATTAGAATTACTTTAGCTAAGAAAGTATAATTTAAGGATAGATTAAATAAAGAAGATACTTTTACTTAAGAACTATAAATATATACGTAGGATAAAGCCTATATAGTAATTAGAACAGCTAGTAGATAAGAAGACGTTAGATAATATTACTTTAAAAAAGATGCGTAAAAGAAAATAGTAGTTAACCTCTTAGATACTAGATAAAAACTAGATTAGAAACTAAAAGAGAAGGTTATTAAGAGAAGATATAACTCTTAGAAGCTCTAAAGAGAAAGCTTAAGAAAACGAACTAATAATATTTAAAAAATATAGAGTATAGAGTTATCTCTTTTAGAAAGTAGTAAATAAGGAATTACTACTAAAGTACCAGCCCTAGAATTACTAAATAAATCTTAAAGAAGGGATATACCTAATAAGCGAGCTAATATATAGACTTATAAAAAAAAAACTCTAGAAAGTATAGGAATATATTAAGAAGAATATAGATTAAGAATTTATAAGAGAGTCTAAGTTACTAGTAGGATATCTAATTCTCTTTATATCTAAGAAAGATAGAAAGCTATAACTATACGTAGACTACTATAAACTAAATAACATAATAATTAAAAACTAATATCTACTACCTAATATTAGTAAGCTATAGAATTAACTTAGTAAGGCTAAATATTTTATAGTACTAAACCTAAGAGAAGAATACTACCTATATTAAATTAAGAAAGGCGATAAATAGAAAATAGCCTTTAGAACTAAATATAGATATTATAAATACATAGTAATACTATTTAGACTTATAAATATACTAGTAATATTCTAAGTACTTATAAATAATATATTAAGAGTATACTTAGACGATTTTATAGTAGTATACTTTAACGATATCCTTATTTACTTAGAAATACTTAAAGAATATATAGAGCATAATAAGAAGGTACTTACGTACCTTAATATAACAGACCTCAGACTTAACTCTAAGAAATATAAATTCTATAAATAAGAGATAGATTACTTAGAATTTAGAATTAGAGTAAAAGAAGTAAAAATAAGCCCTAATAAAATTAAGATAATATAAGATTAGCTAAAACTAAAAAATATAAAAGGAATTTAGAAGTTTCTTAGATTTTATAACTTTAACTAAAGATTTATTAAGGACTATAGTAAAATAACTATTCCTCTTATAAAGCTAATAAAGAAAGATATACTGTTTATCTAGAAATTAGCGTAAGAGAAAGCATTCGAAATACTAAAGATAGCGTATCTTAAACTACTAATACTAAAAACGTTTCGATCTAATAAACCTATATAAATTAAAACTAATGTATTAGATCTCGCGATAGAAGTATATATTACCTAATAAGATAAAAAAGAATACTAGCACTCTATTAAATACTACTCTTAAAAGTTTACAGAACTAGAGAAGTAATATGATATTTATAATAAGAAACTTATAGTAATAATTAATACGCTAGAATATTAGAGAATATACGCGCTTAGTAGTTTAGATCTTAATATTCTAATAAACTATAAGAACCTAACTTACTTTACAATAATAAAGAAGTTAATAGAATAATACATTAGATAGGTAGAGAAACTAAGGTAGTATAAGTACAGAATTCTTTATTAACTAAGGTGAGAAAATAGATAAGCAGACGCTTTTAGTAGAAGAAGTAATATAGTAGGTAAAAAAACAGAAACTAACGCTACTATACTAAAATAAAATCTAGACAGTACTCTAAAACTAATATAATAAATTAACTTAATACTACGAATTATAAATGAAGTACCTGACGAACTTTAGAAAACTATTATATAGTAGTACTATAAAGATCCGTTATATAGACACCTAGAAATAATAAGAACTATAGAACTAATTAGACGCTATTACGACTTTTTAAGAATAAAAGACTAGGTTACGCGCTTTATTAATAAGTACGCAGACTGTAAAAAGAATAAACATAGTACCTATATACCTTATAAAGAATTATAAGTTATTAAACTACTAATAGAACTATAGACTAATATTATAATAGATTTTATAACAGGACTATCTAAGTTAAAGAACTCTATTACTAGAACGTTATATAACGCTATACTTATTATAGTAGATAGATTTACTAAGGAAGCTAAGATAATACTATTTAGAAATAACTATATAGTAAAACAGCTAGAATACATACTAGTAGACTAAGTATACTATTACAGAGAAGTTCCACGAATAATTATCAGTAACTAAGACAAACTATTTATATTAAACTACTAGACGATATTTATAGTATAACTAGAAATAAAAAGAAAATTATTAACAGCTTACTATCTATAAATAGACGGATAAACAGAACGAATAAATAGAATCTTAAAAACCTATCTAAGGATTTATAGTAATAAATAACAGGATAATTAGGTTTTACTATTACTAATAGCACAGATAGCTTATAATAACAAAGTATTAGAAGCTATAAAATAAACGCTATTTTACGCAAATTATAGAAGATATCTAAATCTCTTTAAAATAACGCTACTAAGTATTAAGACAGAGGCAGCCGTATAAGATACTAATAAAATAAAAGAAATCTATAAATAAATAAAATAATATCTAGAAATAGCTTAACGTAAAAGCATCTTATATATTAACTAAAAAAGAAAAATAGTACCTTAGCTAAAGAAGAGAGATAAAGCGTATCTTCTTATAAAAAACTTATAAATAACTTAACTAAGTAAGAGACTAGATTAGGTTAAGATTAGACTATTTTTAATTTCTAAGTAAATTAGCCTAGTAAATTATTAACTTAAACTACCTAACGACGCTAAGATATACTCTATATTCTATATATTCTTACTAGAACTAGTAGATTTAAAGATATCTATCTAGACCGAGTTTTACTACGTAACTAAGAAAGATAATAAGTTTAAGATAGAAACGTTATAAGGCTACTAAGAGTTTAGATAAAGAGAATTCTAAGATAATAAATTCTACTAGAAGTAGTTAGTTAAGTAGAAGAGATACTTAGAAAGCGAAAATACCTAGAAACCTAAAGCTAACCTATAGAACTATAAGTAGTTACTTAATAAGTTTTAAAAAAGACACTATATTCACCTATATACTAGAATAACTTAATAAAGAAACTAAGACGAACTAAATAAATAAATATTCTTATCTAAGATAGAGATAAGAAGGAAGAAGCCTCTATATTCTAGATAATATTAGATAAACTATCTATAGTACTCTAAGTAAAAAGTGAAAGAGTAAGACTATTAGTAATAGTAAGCGTTATCTTCTATTCTTCTAGAAGCTATAATAAGGTATTTTCTACTAAAATAACTTCTACTACGCGCTTAGTATTATCGCGTAAAGTTTTTTTAATTTTAGCCTTCTCTTTCTTAATCGCGATAAGACGAGCCTAAAGACGCTCTTTCTTCTTATAAATTACTATCTACTTACTCTTAGAAATCTAAATATTACAGGACTTTAGGTTTTTCTAATTATACTTAAAATAATAATTAGAATAGATATATACTTTATATATCAGCTACGCCTTATAATAATTATAATAAGCTATAGGCATAACGTTACTAAAAGTATTAATAAATGCTAATAAATTTAAATAATATTATATACTATTAGAAGAAGGAGCCTTAAGTATATTAGAACTTTAAGAATAAAGTTATTAGAGAGAGAGGATAATATTACAGCCTTAGAAAGCTCTACTATACTAAAGAAGTAATACTCTCTTATAGCTATAGGCTATAGTAAAGTATTTCTACTTACTAAGTAATGTAGCTTTAGCGCTTTATATAATTTTATACTCTTAAGAGAGTAGAAGAATCTTAAGAGTAAAGTAATCTCTATAATCTCTAAAATAAGAGGAGAGTAAGGAAGGCTCCCTTAGGTATATAATATAGTATAATATATCTCTTAAATATCTTATAATTACTCTCTCTAGTTAATAGCTATTATTTAGTTAGAAACTACTTCTTATTACCTTATTAACTATTACTTATACTTTGCCTTAAGAATTAACTAAAGAGTCTTAAGCTAATATACTTTTAGTAATCTAGAGTTCTTTAAATATAACGCTATTAGGCAGGATCTTAATAGTATCTTAGTACTCTCTATACTTTATCTAATCTATAAAAGTATATATAGTAAAGAGAGTAATTAAGAAATATCTACTATATATAAGTATATTATAATAAGCTATTAGTAAATTATAATTACTCTCTTTAGTTAATAGTTATCATTTAGTTAGAACTTACTTCTTATTTATCTTATTAACTATTATATATATAATACTATAAGAATTAACTAAAGAGTTTTAAGCTAATATACTAATAGTATTTTATTATAAGTAGAGTTAAAGCAAGAAACAGTAGGCTAAGTAATATATAAGAAGAAGTATTAATAAGCGTATATTTATATAAGATAGTAGGTTATAGTAATATAGTAAAGTATAGAGTTAGCTTAAATTAGTAGTTATATAATATAATATTTAGCTAAGATCTAGATATCTATAGATATCTAATATATCTATAGACTATAAAGATATTTAAGAATATTTACTAAGAGTATAAATAAAATAATAAGAGATAAGACTATATAAATTAGTAAAATCTTCTTAAGTTTAATTTTTTATAATTAACTTATTATAGTTCTTATTAGATTAGTAGGTCTTCTAGATCTAGACTAATAATTAGACTAATAATTAGTTAGAGGCTAATATAGGTAATAGTAGATAGTTAACTAAATACTTATTAGATAGCTAAGTAAGATAGCTAAACTAACTAACTAAATAGAAAGCTAAGCTAAATATCTATTAGCTATAAGTAGTATATAAAGCTATAGATAATATATATATCTATCTAAAATATATATAATATTACTACGTAAATAGAATATCTATTA
>JAFHBV010000675.1:0-13155 GCA_019022785.1 Pseudomonodictys pantanalensis
AACCGTCTCCTATACTTCGCCCTAAGAATTAACTAAAGAGCCTTAAGTTAATATACTCTTAGTAACCTAGAGTTCTTTAAATATAACATTACTAGGTAGGATCTTAATATTATAATTACCTTTAAGTAAGTATATCTAATAATAATAATACAGGAAAGACTAGTAAGATCTAATACTTAAATCTTTACTATAAAGATTGTAATAAACTTAATTACTAGTTACTATAGTAGGACCTATACTTTAAGATTACTACTACTAATATAGAGGATAAGGATAAGAGAGTTAAGGTAGTAAACAGCCTTTAAGGTAACGCTTTTAAGTAAATTAAACTATACCTAGTTAAGTACTTAGATAATACTAATAATAAAGCTAACGTTACTATAATATTTAAAGACTTTAGTATTTTTAAAACCTATATATAGGAGGTATTTAGACTAGCGAATAAGAAATTAGTAGCTAAATAAGCTATTTAGCAGCTTAGATAATACTACTTAGCAGCTAACTATACTACTAAGTTTTAATACTACGCAACGTAAATAGAGTAAGATAACAACGCGCTTAAAAGAATATATTACTAAGGACTTAAAAATAATATTAAGATTAAATTAATACGTAGTAGAGCTAATACTAGTACTCTAGACAGCTTATACTAAGAAGCTATATAACTTAATACTAAACTATATAAACTAAGACTAGAGATAAGAGTTAAGAATTAGTTTAAGAGAGGTTATAGTAAGATACTAAAGATTAAGTTCTTACGCAGCTATAAGCTAAAGAAGTATAATACTTATAAATTAAGCTTTATAGAAGAAGTCTAGTTTAGAAATATAATAAAGGATAACTAGAAGAAGTCTTATAGAAAGGAGTGTAAGTATAAGAAAAAAGATAATACTTATTTTAATTATAGTAAGATAGGATATTATGCCTAGAATTACTAAATAAAGAATAAAGTTATACGTTAACTTAATATAATAATTACTAATAAAGAAGTCGCGGATTAGGAAGTAGTAATAAGATAAGATAATAACGCTAACCTAACTAAAGATAACTATAATATTAGTAAAGACTAAAACGTTCTAGAACTAATACTAAATAAACCTAATAACAGTACTTTTATACTATAAATAATAGTATAGAGAATATAAGTACGAATCTAAGAAGATAATTAGCTAGGTACTAGAGATAAGTAAGACCTAATCTAGGAGATTAACTACTATACACTAGTAGAAGGGGAATAGGAATATATAAGCTTTAATAAAAAAGAGAGTTACGCTAAACGCTTTAAAGAATACTTTATATAAGACGATAAAAGAGCTTTACTTAAATATATAAATCTAATAGATAGAGGTGCTTTAAACGAATAAAGACCTAAAACCCTAAATAATAAGTTAACTACTAAACTATTTATCTTATATAAAACTGCTAGATAAATTAAATAGAAGGTTTAATAAGACCTATAACTAGACGCTAATAAATAGAGAGAACTAATCTAAGAGATTAACCGCTATATAATTTAGAAGAGCGAATAGGAAGAAATAGAGAAAGAAGATAAGAAGTAATACGCTTAAGAATTTAGAGAATATATAACTAAGAATAGAAACCTTAAGGGGGTATTAATTATAATAAACTTATTAACCCGCGACTAAATAATAATACTGCGATACTTAGAACTACTAACTATAGAAGAAGAACTTAAAGAAAGGCAGATTAATATACTAAGAATATCTACTTAAAAGGAGGACTAGATAGTAATACTAACCTAGAAGAAGATCCTACTATAATATAAATAGTTAATAATAGGGACCTATAATCTAGAAAAGAATTAATAATAATAATAAAACTAAGAATAGCTATATAATAAACTATAGGAATTTAAGCTTAAGACTAGTCTATGCATACTATTCTAAATAAGAGTAAGTATAATTAAGAGGATAAAAGACGATACGTAGATTAGCTAATAAGAAAGAATTATACTAGTTAAAACGTTAGAAAAATATACCTTAGTAAAGAGACTATAGGAATAACTAAATAAGTAAGAATAATAATTATATAAATAAGAATATAAAGAATACTAATAAAACATTAGTATAAGTAATAAGCTCTATAACTTAATACTATATTAGTACTATTAAGACTAGAATAAGGTAGAGTTACCTAAGGATTCTAGTAAGGAAATCTAACTACTATAAAAGAAATCTAAATACTAATACTTAGAACGTATTAATAAGAGGAACTAAGCTACTACCTTAAATAATAAGGAATACTATTATAACTATAACTAGAGAAACCTTATATATATTAAACTTATATAGATAGAGTATAAAAGAGACGACTATACTATATACTACTTAAATAAGATTAGAGTAGGTTAGTTTCTAATATAACGCTCTAAGTATAAGAAATAGTACTATAACTATAATAAAAATAAGTACGCGTATTACTTATAAGATAAACGCGAATATTTATATTTTTTAGAATATAAGGACCCTACAGAAATACTATAAATATAGATAATACTTAATAGTAACTATAACTAAAGGAAATAGCAGATATATCTAAATTTAGAATACTAAAGATACTAAAAATAGAAGTAGAAAAATAGATTTATTAATATAATAGAGTCTTTTTTAGGCTAGTAACTAACTCTAATTATAAACCTAAGAGCCTTACAGCTATAAACTCTAAAAGACTTATTAAGTTAAATATTACGCTAAATAGCTATAAAATAAAGGCGTTACTAAATTATAAAGCGTAGGAAAACTATATTTTAGAATAAGTAGTAATAAGAGTAGAGTTACGGCTATTAAGGAAACTACGCTTATACGTACTCTATATCGCGAATAAATAATCTATACTAGAATAATCTAAGATAATACACGAAGTACGCAACGTTAGCATAAATATAGAAGTATATAAGAAAAGAATTAAGCTTAACTATTTTAGACTAGCTATCTACGATATCGTACTAAGATTACCTTAGTTAAAGAAGTATAACCTAAGAATTAACTAAGTAAGGAGAATACTTTTACTTAAGAACTATAAGTATATATATAGAATAAAGCTTACGCAGTAACTAGAATAGCTAGTAGATAAGAAGATAATAAGTAATATTACTTTAAATAAGACGCGTAAAAGAAAACAACAGTTAACCTCTTAAATACTAAATAGAAATTAGGTTAGAAACCCTAAGAGAAGGTTATTAAGGGAAGATATAACTCTTAGAAGCTCTAAAGAGGAAGCTTAAGAAAATAAACTAATAATACCTAAGAAATACTAAGTATAAAGTTACCTCTTTTAAGAAGTAGTAGGTAAGGAATTACTACTAAAATACTAACCTTAGGATTACTAAATAGATCTTAAAGAAGAGATATACTTAATAAGTAAGCTAATATACAGACTTATAGAAAAAGAACTCTAAAAAGTATAGAAATATATTAAGAAGAATATAGATTAAGAATTTATTAGAGAATCTAAATTACTAGTAGGATATCTAATTCTCTTTATACCTAAGAAAGACGGAAAACTACGGCTATATATAAACTACCGTAAACTAAATAATATAATAATTAAGAACTAATATTTACTACCTAATATTAGTAAGCTATAAGATTAACTTAGTAAGGCTAAGTATTTTACAGTACTAGACCTAAGAGAAGAATACTACTTATATTAAATTAAGAAAGGTAATAAATAGAAAACAGCCTTTAGAACTAGATATAGATATTATAAGTATATAGTAATATTATTTAGACTTACGAATATACTAGTAATATTCTAAGTACTTATAAATAACGTACTAAGAGTATACTTAGATAATTTTATAGTAGTATACCTCAACAATATCCTTATTTACTTAGAAATACTTAAAGAATATATAGAGTATAATAAGAAAGTACTTGCGTATCTTAATATAGCAGACCTTAGGCTTAACTTTAAGAAATGCAAATTCTATAAATAAGAGATAGATTACCTAGAATTTAGAATTAGAGTAGAAGGAGTAAAAATAAGCCCTAATAAAATTAAGATAATATAAGATTAGCTAAAACTAAAGAATATAAAAGGAATTTAGGAGTTTCTTAGATTTTATAACTTTAACTAAAGATTTATTAAGGACTATAGTAAAATAACTATTCCTCTTATAAAACTAATAAAGAAGGATATACTATTTATCTAGAAACTAGTATAAGAAGAGGCGTTTAAGATATTAAAAATAACGTGCCTTAAACTACTAGTACTAAGGACTTTTCGACTTAATAAACCTATATAGATTAAGACTAATATATTAGACCTCGTAATAAAAGTATATATTACCTAATAAGATAAAGAAGGATACTAGTACCCTATTAAATACTACTCTTAAAGATTTACAGAACTAGAAGAAAGATATAACGTCTATAATAAAGAACTTATAGCGATAATTAATATACTAAAGTACTAGAGGATATACGCACTTAGTAGCTTAAATCTTAATATTCTAACTAACTATAAGAACTTAACCTACTTTATAATAATAAAGAAGTTAATTAGAAGATACGTTAGATAGGCAGAAAAACTAGAACAGTATAAGTATAAAATTCTTTATTAACTAGGATAAGAAAACAGATAAGTAGACGCTCTTAGTAGAAGAAGCAACATTATAAGAGAAAAAACAGAGACTAATACTACTATACTTAAATAAAACTAAGACGGTACTTTAGAACCTATAAGATAAATTAATTTACTACTACGAATTACAAATATAGTACTAGAAGAGCTATAAGAAATAATTATAAGGTAATACTATAATAACCCGTTATATAGACACCTAGAGACCGCTTAAATAATAGAACTAATCTAATAATACTACGCCTTTATAAAGATAAAAGATAAGGTTACGCGCTTTATTAGTAAATACGCAGAATATTAGAAGAATAAATATAGCACCTATACGTAGTATAGAAAAATGTAATTTATTAAACTACTAAGCAAACTATAGACTGACGTTACTATAGACTTTATAACAGGACTATCTAAGTTAACAGACCTTACTATAGGGGTAAGATATAACGCTATACTAGTAATTATAGACTAGTTTACTAAGTATACTATTATAATACCGTTTAGAGGTAATTATACTATAAAATAACTAGGATATATTCTAGTAGATTAGTTAGTACGACAATACGGAATACTAAGATTAATTATTAGTAATAGAGATAAACTCTTTATATCTAACTACTAGACGATATTACTAGTATAGTTAGGCATAAAACGAAAATTATTAATAGCCTACTACTTATAAATAGATAGATAAATAAAAAGAACTAATAGAATAATAAAAACCTACCTAAGGATATATAGTAATAAGTAATAAAATAACTAGGTTTTACTATTACTAATAGTATAAATAGCCTATAATAATAAAACATCAGAAGCAACGAGAGAAATGCTATTCTATATAAACTATAGAAGATATCTAAATCTCTTTAAAACTATATTCCTAAGTATAAAAACAGAAGCGGCCGTATAAGATACTAATAAACTAAAATAAGTCTATAAACAGATAATACGATATCTAGAAATAGTATAATATAGAAGTATTTTATATATAAATTAGAAAAGAAAAATAGTACCTTAGCTAAAAAAGGGGGATAAGGTATATCTTCTTATAAAAAACTTACGGATAATATAACTAAGTAAGAGACTAAACTAAGTTAAAGTTAGACTATTTTTAATTTCTAAGTAAATTAGCCTAGTAAATTATTAACTTTAACTACTTAACGACGCAAAAATACACCTTATATTCTACGTATTCTTATTAGAACTAGTAGACCTAGAAATACTAACCTAAACTAAGTTCTACTATATAAGAGAGGAAGATGATAAGTTTAAAGTAGAAACGCTATAAGAATACTAAGAGTTTAGAAGGTAAGAGTTCTAAGATAACTAGTTCTACTAGAAATAGTTAGTTAAATAGAAAGACTACTCTAAAACTAAAAATACCTAAGAGCCTAAAGCTAACCTACAGAACTATAAGTAGTTACTTAAATAGTTTAGAGATAGGTATAATATCTACTACTATATAGAAAGAACTTAATTAAGGAACGAAGATAATAAGCCTTTAGAATAATTATTTAAGGATATAGAGAAAAGGAAACGCAGCTACTAGAGAAAGAATTAGCGTACTTAAGAGAGAGATAAGAAGAAAGAAGCCTCTACGTTCTAAATAACATTAGAGAGACTATTTATAGCACTCTAAGTAAAGGGCGAAAGAGCGAGACTATTAGTAATAATAAGCGTAGCCTCTTAGTCCTTAAGAAGTTATAATAAGATATTCTTAATAGAAATAGCTTCTGCTATATAATTAACGTTATCGCGTAAAGCTTTTTTAATCTTAGCCTTCTCTTTCTTAATAGCGATAAGGCGAGCCTAAAGACGTTCCTTCTCTTTATAAATTACTACCTACTTATTTTTAGAAATCTAAATATTACACGACTTTAGATTTTTTTAGTTATATTCTAAATAACGACTAGAATGAATGTACACCTTATATACTAACTATACCTCGCGATAATTCTAGTAAGCTATAGGTATAACGTTATTAAAAGTATTAATAAAGAATAATAAGTTTAAATAATATTATATACTATTAGAAGGAGGAGCTTTAGGCATATTAGAAACTTTAAGGACGAAGTTATTAGAGAGAGGAGATAATATTACGGCCTTAGAGAAGCTCTACTATACTAAAGAAGTACTACTCTCTTATAGCTATAAGCTATAGTAGAGTACCCTTACTTATTAAGTAATATAGTCTTAGTACTCTGTGCGACCCCGCGCTCTCTATAAAGCAGAGAGAGCTAAGAAATAGAAGGCTCCCTATACTCTTTAAAAAATAATAGAGTATTAAGAGCTCTACTTATATATAATATAGTACGATATACCTCTTTAATACTTCGTAATTACTCTCTCTAGTTAATAGCTATTATTTAGTTAGAAACTACTTCTTATTACCTTGTTAACTGTCTCCTATACTTCGCCCTAAGAATTAACTAAAGAGCCTTAAGTTAATATACTCTTAGTAACTTAGAGTTCTTCGAATACGACGTTACTAGGCAGGATCTTAATAATTAGCTTAAGGCTCTTTAATTAATTCTTAGAGCGAAGTATATTGCGACAGTTAATAAGATAATAAGAAGTAGTTTCTAACTAAATAATAGCTATTAACTAGAGAGAGTAATTATAAATATTCTATAAAATATATTATAATTTTATATACTAGAGAGAGCTCTTCTTACTTCTCTTCTATATAGAGATTATAGAGATCTTCCCCGTTTCTAAGCTTTTCTTACTCTTAAGAGAGTATAGAGTTATATAAAGCGCTAAAGTAATATTACTTAGTAAGCTAGAGTACTCTACTATAGTCTATAGCTATAAGAAAGTATTACTTCTTTAGTATAGTAGAGCTTCTTAGAGCTATAATATTATTCTCTCTTTTTAATAATTTTATTCTTAAAGTTCTAATATATCTAAGGCTCCTTCTTCTAATAGTATATAACGTTATTTAAATTTATTAGCTTTTATTAATACTTTTAGTAACGTTATATCTATAGCTTACTATAATTATTATAAGGCGTAGTTAGTATATAAAGTATACGTCTACTTTAGTTATTATTCTAAGTATAATTAGAAAAACCTAAAGTCCTATAATATTTAGATTTCTAAAAGTAAGTAGGTAGTAATTTATAAAAAAAAAGAGCGTCTTTAGACTTATCTTATTATAATTAAGAAAGAGAAGGCTAAGATTAAGAAGACTTTACGTAATAATACTAAGTATATAGTAGAAGCTATTTTAGTAAAAGATATCTTATTATAACTTTTAGAAGAATAAAAAGTGACGCCTTTTATTACTAATAATCTTACTCTTTCGCTCTTTACTTAGAGTGCTATAGATAGTTTATCTAACGTTATCTAGAACGCGGAGATACCTTTCTTCTTATCTTTATCTTAGATAAGAAGATCTATTTGCTTAGTTTATCTTAATTCCTTTATTAGGTTATTCTAGTATATAGGTAGATATAGTATCTTTTCTAAAACTTACTAAGTAACTACTTATAGTTTTATAGGTTAGTCTTAAGTTCTTAGGTATTTTTACTTTCTAGGTATTCTTTCTACTTAACTAACTACTTCTAGTAGAATTTACTATCTTAGAATTCTCTTTATTTAAATTCTTAGTAGTCTTATAACGTTTTTATCTTAAACTTATCGTCTTCTTTAGTTATATAATAGAACTTAGTTTATATTAGTATTTCTAAATTAGCTAGTTCTAGTAGAGATATATAAAATATTAGGTAGATCTTTACGTTATCTAGTAGCTTAAGTTAGTAGTTAACTAGACTAACTTACTTAGAAATGTAAAATAGTCTAACTTTAATATTATCTAGTCTCTTACTAAGTCGTTTCGTTTATAGGTTTTTTATAAGAAGATACGTCTTATCCCTTTTCTTTAGCTAAGGTGCCATTTTTCTTTTCTAATTAATATATAAAAGGCTTTTACGTTATACTATTTCTAAATATTATTTTATCTTTTTATAAATTCCTTATAACTTATTTACGTCTTTTATTACTATTTCTATTTTAATGCTTAGTAACGTAGTCTTAAAGAGATTTAGATATCTTCTATAGTTCGCGTAAAATAGTATTTCTTTTATTACTTCTAATATTTTATTATTATACGCTAGCTGTACTATAAGTAGTAGTAAAACCTAATTATTCTATTATTTATTACTATATATTCTTAGATAGGTTTTTATAGTTCTGTTTATTCTTTCTGTTTATCTATCTATTTATAGATAATAAGCCGTTAATAATTTCTATTTTATATCTAATTATGCCAGTAGCGTTATCTAGTAGTTAGATATAAAGAGTTTATCTCTATCGCTAATAATTAATCTTAGTATTCTATATTATTATACTAACTAGTCTACTAAGATATATCTTAGTTATCTTACAGTATAGTTATTTCTAAAGAGTACTATAATAGCGTACTTAGTAAATTAGTCTATAATTACTAGTATAGCGTTATACCTTATCTCTATAGTAAAGTCTATTAACTTAAGTAGTTCTATTATAAAATCTATAGTAATATTAGTTTATAGTTCGCTTAGTAGTTTAATAGGTTATATCTTCCTATATTATATATAGATACTATACTTATTCTTTTAGTATTCTACGTATTTACTAATAAAGCGTGTAATCTTATCTTTTATCTTTATAAAGGTATAGTATTGTTATATTAGTTCTATTATTTAAGCAATTTCTAAGTAGCTATATAGTTAGTTATTATAATATTATCTTATAATTATTTCTTATAACTCTTCTAGTACTGTATTCGTAATTCGTAGTAATGAATTAATTTATCTTATAAGTTCTAAAGTACTGTTCTAATTCCGCTTAAGTATAGTAGTATTAGCCTCTATTTTTTCCTCTACTATATTACTCCTCTTACTAAGTACGTTAGCTCGTCCGTTTCCCTATTCTAGTTAGTAGAGAATCTTAAACTTATATTATCTTAGCTATTCTATTTATTTAACGTATTATTCTATTAGTTTCTTTATAGTCGTAAAATAGGTTAGGTTTTTATAATCTATTAGAATAGTAAGTTCTAAGTAGCTTAGTATATATACTTTCTAATATTTAAGTATATTTACTATTACTATAAGTTCTTTATTATATATATCGTATTATTCTTTTAGGCTAGAGAACTTACGTAAATAGTAGGTAATAGAGTACTATTATTTTTCTCTCTTTTAGCTAATATAAGCTCTTAAGGCTAGATCTAATACATTAGTTTTAATCTATATAAGTTTATTAGGTTAGAATATTATAAGTATTAGTAGCTTAATATATACTTATTTCAGCGTTTAAAATGCTTCTTTTTATTTCTTCTTTTATATAAAAGGTACGTTCTTTTATATAAGTTTTATAAGTAGTATAGTTTTCTTACTATAATTCTTAATAAACCTTTAGTTAAAGTTATAAAATCTAAGAAACTCTTATATTCTCTTAACTATCTTAAGTCTTAGCTACTCTTAAACTATCTTAATCTTATTAAGACTTATTTTAACTCCTTCTATTTTTATTCTAAACTCTAGATATTCTATCTCTTACTTATAGAACTCGCATTTCTTTAGGTTAAGTTATAGGTTTACTTTATTAAGATAAGTAAGTACCTTTTTATTATATTTTACGTATTTCTCTATTATTTCTAAGTATATAAGGATGTTGTTAAGGTATATAACTACAAAATCGTCTAAGTGCGTTCTTAATATATTATTAATTAGCGTCTAAAATATCGCTAGTACGTTTATAAGTCTAAAAGGTATAACTATATACTTATAGTATCTATATTAGATTCTAAAGGCTGTCTTCTACTTATCGCCTTTCTTAATTTAGTATAAGTAATATTCTTCTCTAAGGTTAAGTACTATAAAGTACTTTACTTTACTAAGATAGTCTTATAACTCGCTTATATTAAGTAATAAATATTAGTTCTTAATAGTTATATTATTTAGTTTATAGTAGTTTACGTATAGCTATAGTTTTCTATCTTTCTTAAATATAAAGAGAATTAGATATCTTACTAGTAATTTAGATTCTTTAATAAATTTTTAATCTAAATTCTTCTTAATGTATTCCTGTACTTCTTAGAGTTCTTTTTTAGTTAAGCTATATATAGGCTCGTTTATTAGGTATATCTCTTTTTTAAGATTTATCTAGTAATTCTAGAGCTAATATCTTAGTAGTAATTCTTTACTTACTACTTTCTAGAAGAGATAACTCTATACTTAGTATTCTTCTAGTATTATTAGTTCGTTTTCTTAAGCTTTCTCTTTAGAGCTTTTAAGAGTTATATTTTCTCTTATTAATTTTCTCTTTCTATTTCTAACTTAGTTTTTATCTAGTATCTAAGAGGCCGACCGCTGTTTTCTTTTATGCATCTTTATTAAAATAATATTACTTATTATTTTCTTATTTACTAGTATTTCTAGTTACTACGTAAGCTTTATCTTACGTATATATACGTAGTTCTTAAGCGAAAGCATTTTCTCTACCTAATTAATTCTAGAGTTGTGCTTTCTTAACTAAGGTAATTCTAATATAATATTATAGATAGCTAGTCTAAAATAGTTAAGTTTAATTCTTTTCTTATATACTTCTATATTTATACTAACGTTACGTACTTTATAAGTTATTTTAGATTACTCTAGCATAGATTATCTATTCGCGATATAGAGTATATACGAGCGTAATTTCCTTAGTAGCTATAATTCTACTCTTATTACTACTTATTCTAAAATATAGTTCTTCTATACTCTATAATTTAGTAACGCCTTTATTTTATAGCTATTAAGCGTAACTTTTAGTTTAATAAGTCCTTTAGAGTTTATAGCTGCGAAGCTTCTAGGTTTATAATTAGAGTAAGTTACTAGCCTAAAAAAAACTCTATTATATTAGTAAATCTATTTTTCTACTTTTATTTCTAGTGTTTTTAGTATTTTAGATTTAAATATGTTTACTATTTCCTTTAGTTACAGTTACTATTAAGTATTATCTATATTTATAGTATTTCTGCGGGGTTCTTATATTCTAGAAAATATAAATATTCGCGTTTATCTTATAAGTAATACGCGTACTTATCTTTATTATAGTCGTAGTACTATCTCTTATACTTAGAGCGTTATATTAGAAACTAACTTACTCTAATCTTATCTAAGTAGTGTATAGTATAGTTATCTCTTCTATACTCCGTCTATATAAGTTTAATATATATAGAGTTTCTTTAGTTATAGTTATAATAGTATTTCTTATTATTTAAGGTAGTAGCTTAGTTCCTCTTATTAATACGTACTTAGTATTAGTATTTAGGCTTCTTTTATAGTAGTTAGATTCTCTTACTAGAATTCTTAGATAACTCTACCTTATCCTAATCTTAATAGTACTAATATAGTATTAGGTTATAGAGCTCGTTACTTATATTACTATTCTATTAATATTCTTTATATTCTTATTTATATAATTGTTATTCTTGCTTATTTAGTTACTCCTATAGTCCTTTTACTAATACGTATTTTTCTAGTATTTTAATTAACGTAATTTTCTCCTCTTAAGTAATCTATATATTATCTTAGATTCGTTTAGTAATGCTTATTTCTATCTAGAATAGTATACATAGGCTAGTCTTAAGCTTAAATTCCTATAATCTATCGTATAGTTATTTCTAGTTCTATTATTACTAATTCTTAGTTAGGTTATATATTTCTATAATTAATTATTCGTATTATAGTAGGATTTCCTCTTATATTAGTACTACTATCTAGTCCTCCTCTTAAGTGGATATCTTTATTATATTAATCTACCTTCTTTTAAGTTCTTTTTTTATAGTTAATAGTCCTAAGTATCGCAGTATTATTATCTAGTCGCGGGTTAATAGATTCGTTATAATTAGTACTCTCTTAAGGTTTCTATTCTTAGTTATATATTCTTTAAACTCTTAAGCGTATTACTTCTTATTCTCTTTCTCTATTTCTTTCTATTCGCCTCTTTAAATTATATGTTAATTAATCTCTTATATTAATTCTTATTATTTGTTAGTACTTAGCTATATATCTTATTAAATCTTCTACTTAATTTATCTAGCAGTTTTATATAGAATAAATAGTTTAGTAACTAGCTTATTACTTAGAGTTTCTAGTCTTTACTTACTTAAAGTACCTTTATCTATTAGATCTATATATTTAAGTAAGGCTCTTTTATTATCTTATACGAAGTATTCTTTAAAGTGTTTAGCGTAACTCTCTTTCTTATTAAAGCTTATATATTCCTATTCTCTCTCTACTAACGCGTAGTAATTAACCTCTTAGATTAATTCTTATTTATCTCTATTATCTAGCTAATTATCTCTCTAGATCCGTACTTATATTCTTTATACTATTATCTATAGTATAAAAGTACTATTATTAGGTTCGTTTAGTATAAGTTCTAGAATATCTTAGTCTTTACTAATATTATAATTATTTTTAGTAGAGTTAGCGTTATTATCTTATTCTATTACTACTTCCTAATCCGCGATTTCTCTATTAGTAATTATTATATTAAGTTAGCGTATAACTTTATTCT
>JAFHBV010000676.1:0-13113 GCA_019022785.1 Pseudomonodictys pantanalensis
GTGGTGTTTTGGGGAGGGTAGGTGGGGAGGGATGAGGTTGTGTTGGTCCAATAAGGGGGTTCTGTTGCGGAGATGGGGATGCGCGTTTCTGTGCCTGCTGCGTTGAGCGAGCCGGTGCTGGGGTAGGGTGTCGGGAAGATGGTGTAGGTGATGTAGGTTGTGCTGTTCACCTTTGAAGTTACTGCCAGCGTGGTTGCGTTGTCTGCTACGGGCGTGCCTGTGCCGGTTGCAAGCAGTGGGTTTGTCAGGATGAGTGGCTGTGTGCCTGTGGTGCTGAGCGTGCTGTTCCACGGATATGGGAGGCCTGAGTACGAGGCACCAGATGTTCCCGTGGGCCAAGGTAGCGCGGATGAATTAGACCACAGGGGAATGTAGGAGGATGGAGACGAGACGGCCGTTCCGGTCCCGAGTAGTATTGCTGTAGTGTTCCAAGGGAGAGTATACGAAGATGGTCCTGAAGTCCCTGTGCCGAGTATCGAAGACATCGTGTTCCAGTACGGCAGGATACTATAAATCGTCCCCACGAAAGTTGTGGGCGCCGATCTCGACACATTCCGCGTAGGATTCCAAGTGAAAATCGACAAGATGGACATCTCTACCGACCTACTCGACGTCGGCGCCGTCATCGTCGTTGTAGTATTGGACCAAGGCGCGCTAGTCCTTGTAATCGCCCCTCCATGCGTAGACCCAGCAGTAGGACCAGGAAACCATATCGACGTGTTATTCTCCGCGGTAGTTGAGGCCCCGACGCCTCCGGTCTGACTCCCCGGGCCGGCAGCGTTTGTAGCCTCGATAGGCGTCGCGATCACAGTAATTGTTTCCGTGATGCTTGGCTCGGGTCCCATGAGACTGAGCCAATACTTCAGAAGATCCCAGCCGCTATATTTCGCGGCAAATTTGCTCAGATCTGCGCCCAGATTGACGAAGAAAGTCGAGGGTGGTAGCTTTGCTGCAACCAGGTCACTCAGCGCGTCTGCCCTTGGTTCGAGATGCTCATATGCATGATATCGCAGGGCGTCGTCCGGTACAGCATATGCCTGTGTAGTTGCGGTCAACAAGAGGATAGAGATGAGAAGGTGAAGGACGAAAGGACGGCTGGAAGACGCCATGGCGTCGAGAATGAGCGTAAGAACACAAGGAAAAGGCTTGGAGAAGTCATAGTGAGTGGTGCGCGGTTAGTATATAGAGGGCGAGGCAAGGGTGGTTCAAAAGGGAGAGAATGTGAGCAATGAGGGGTTTGGTGTAGTACAACGCTGGGATGGGAAAGATGGTACCATCCTGGTGGGATCAAGAAGTGCTCTTTCGACGCGTAGAGCGCGTGATGTTTTGCATTCTTGCTTTTCAAAAGGCATTCTGTGTATTTGTGCTACCTGTCGCATGACGAGAAGGGTGAGGATGCAGCCTAGAAAGCTGTCAGTCTTGAGACACTAGCAACATTAGGAGAGGATTTCCTTGCGGCCATGCGTTGCGAACCTGATAAGAGTCCGCGGGAATCTGGAACGAAGTGACAGTAGACCCTGTATTTTGATACGGAACATACATGCTGACGCGTGCTACATAGACGAGCACCGTCCAATATTAAGTATGATATCCCCATTTGGAAGATCTTTCGCATCAACATCATAAGCTCATGAAGAGGCTCATGCGTGACTGCGATGATCTATGACCCGTCCATGACTGTTCTCAACGCCATTTACATGACATAATAACCACAGGTATGCTGACATCATCCGTAAAAGACAAGTCATGAGTACCCGGGCATAGTAAATGGTAGACCAGATTTACCAGCCGCCAGCAGCAGCGTCACCCCACTGAGCATCGCCTCCACCACTAGCACCAGCAGCAGCCCAGTCGGAAGTCTCCGTGGCTCTGCCGCCGTTGGCCCAGTCGCCTGAAGCCTGGACGTCGCCAGTGTCCCAACCACCTGAAGCACCGCCGGCACCGCTGTCGTTGTTGGTCCAGCTGCCACCGCCGACATCCTCAGCTGGTGGATTAGTGCATCGCTTGACCGTGTGGCCCATCTCGCCACAGTTGTTGCATTTGACGCGGCTCCAATCCTTGGGCTTGGGGCAGTCGCGACCAATATGACCAAGCTCATCGCAGTTGCGGCACTTGTCCACACGCTCATTGGTGCACTCTCCCTTGCGATGACTGGTTTCATGTCAGCCTTGCTGCCTGCAAAGTGGAATGAAGACGACTTACCCGAACTGATAGCAGTTGAAGCACTGGCTGTTGCTGTTGTCACCTCCACCGCCACCCATCTTCCTAGGCTGGGTGCAGTCGGCCTTGTTGTGACTGCCGAAGTATTAGCATAAGAAAGCAAAAGGAGATGGCGACTACGTACCCAGTCTCACCACAGTTGAAGCAGGCACGGTCTCCACCACGCGGTTTCATGGGCTCTGGGCAGTCGGCCTTATTGTGACCGGGCTGATTGCAGTTGTAGCAGACACGAGCACCTCCACCACTGGTCGGGCAGTCGCGCTTGGAGTGACCCATCCCACCACAGCCGTAGCAAGCACCTCGAGCGCCGCCACCGCCGGTGTTACCGCCAGAGCCGGAGCAGAAGCCTCCGTAATCACCGCCTCCGCTGGTGAAGCCAGTGTCGAATCCAGCGCTGTTGCCCCATCCAGAGTCTTGCTCAGGGTTCGTGCCGGTGTCGCCCCAGCCAGCCTCAGCGGTGATGGCTCCAGAATCGCCGCCCGAATCGAAGCCAGCATCAGTGCTGAAACCGACCGAGCCGCTGCCACCAATAGGCTGGTTCTCCTTAACCTTGCTCTCGCCCTCGGCCTTGCGGTGGGCCTTTGAGTTCTTGTGAGCGGTCCAGTCCTTGGTCTTGAGGGACTTGTTGCACAGCTCGCACTCGGTGTACGTAGGCTGGATGTTCTTCGGGCGGGCATACGGGTTGGTCACCATGCCCAAGACGTTGACACCGCGAGCCATGATGCTGGTGAGTTGGCGAGATAAGCTGTGAGTTTGGTCAGTGGGGATCAACAACGTCGCAGGCTCGCGAGGGGAGACGCGAAACGCGTGGGTTGACAGGAAGGTGCTAGACAAGCTCGCAGCAGACACGTACCTGGCCGCTTTGCACACGATGCTCTCAGGCACGACGATATTGCCTCCTGGGTGAAGACGGTGTCGTGTGGTGGTGGGGGTGAGGTGGAGGAGTCGCAGTGGAGGGCGAGAAAACTTTCAAAATAGAGGGAAGGCGCGACCTCAAACATGCGTTAGTCAGCCAACAAGAGGAAGCAGTGACACGTCGGCATTTGTATGCGTAAGAGACCGTTCACGTGCAATGGAAGACTATGGAAGTGAAAAGCCGGTGAAGATGAGAGCTCATCGCGGCCACCTGCATAGGACCATCACCGGTGAAGGCGAGACCCCTCACCTAGCAATGCGGCTAGGCGCAGTGTGTGTCTCAAACAGCCCAAAGCGTGGGATACCCGCATGCTGGGATCGCTGCGCGGATGAGGGCATTCCTCTGCGACGTTCCGTCCACCATCAAACGCTCGCTCGAGGCGTCAGATCAACTTGGTGGTAGACGATGGGGCAATTCTGAAGACGGTGAGATGGCTATGTATCTGGATCAAATTGAGACATGTACAAGAGATTCAAGTTAGCCAGACTCTACACATATATACATACCGTCACTTTCCTCATATCCCTACTTTACGATCCGCCCGCCAAGCTCTCCTCACCCTGCACATCTTCCTCCACCGCCAACTGCTCCTGCTCCTTCTGAGGCCCCTTCCACCCCGTACCGGCTTGCAAGAATGCGACAACAACAGCCAAACCCACTCCACACAGGAAAAGCGTCTTCAGCGCATCCTCGTACGCACGAACAGCAATAGCTTTCTCCGTATCTGGCAGTCCTCTCACCAAAGCCGGGCTCCCCAACAGCTGCCTGATGAGATCGGCGCGATCCAACCCAGCCTTTGCGAACCCATCTATAAGCGATCTATCCAACACTCTTCCAAAGATACCACCGCCAATCGCAGAGCCAAAACTACCAGCGAAGCCGCGGAAGGTTGCCAGGAGAGATAGTACAATTGGATGGACGTCCGGCATGGTGAGATGCAGCAGGTGCACCAAGCAGTAGTTCAGCGATGCGCCAGCCAGAGCGCCATTGCAGAATACCATGAGCACGTATAAGCCCCATGGGCTGCTAGCCGTCGAGGTGAGTGCCAGAACGAGATGCGTGAGAGGGAACAGCGCCATCGAGACGACGCTGTGCGTGAAGAAGCTTCCATCGCGGCGGATATGGACTACACCTGCTAGGAGTCCTCCAGTTGCGAAACCAGCGTTTGTGGGAATGAGGATCGACCCTGCAACAGCAGGCGGCCATTGGCGTACAGCGAGTGCGTAGACTGGGGTGTAGAAGAGAACGCACCACCGCACCATCATGAAGCCTACAGTAGCCAGGCAGGTGAGCAGCGTACCGCGCGATCGGAGGACCGAGATGGGGATGACCGGATCCTTGGCGACGTAGATTTCGTTCAGAACAAAGACGGGCAGGGCAAAGGCCGACAAGATCAGCGGCGTCGCGAGGACACGAGGCCCAGACAGTCCGAGAAGGAAGAGAATGATCGTTGCGATGAGGAGTAGAGCCCCGGAGTAGTCGATGCCTGCGAGTCTTTGGCGAAGAGACAGGTCCTTCTGGGCGCCCTTGGCGGCATAGCCGGCAGGGATGCTGAAGAAAAGGCCAAAGCCGGCGAGTAGGCTGAGGGGGGCTTGGATGCCGAAGAGGGGTTTCTGGAGACATGTTAGTCTTTGCGCGAGTTCAGAAGTGAGAAGTCAAGTAGAAGCACATCGCTCTGGATGAAGGATGCTAATTCGGCAACGTACCCAGCCAATCTTCGGTTCCAGCGCTCCCGCGATGATAGCTCCAAGCGACACGCCCACAGTCATGCCCGAGTTGACGAGACCGATAAACAGCCCCCTTTTCTTGGGACTCGTCATCTGTACCACGATGATGATTGCGATGATGAGGATTCCGGCGGCCCCGGCTCCTGTCAGCGCTCGGCCGACTATGAACATGGCGAAGGAGTTTGACGTGGACGTCACGATGGTGCCGATGCAGATGATAATGGTTGAGCCGAACATGCAGAGACGTGGGCTGAGGATTTGAGATAAGCGACCCATCAATGGCGCTAGAGAAGACATGGCGATGAGATAGGAGGAGGTGAACCAGGTGGCTTGCTCGAAGGCATCGAGATCGGCTGCGATTGATGATTGGGTTGTTGTGAGGATGGATATGTTGGTTGCTGGATTATTGTGAGCTAATGATACTAAAGACAGCAGCATGTGGTAAGGGATAGATGATCTTCTAGCGATTGACTTATAGAGCGCCATGGTAGAAAATGCGACGGAGAGAGCAATGTACCTTGCAAGAAGATGAGCAGTCCAATTGAACCCACAATCATTGCTCCCCTCGACTTAGATATCGGCGGATGTCCACCCTCTTGCCCATTCTGCTCCTCATCCGGTATTGAACGGACGGACTTGGATGCTGAGGAGATACTGGCAGAGTCCTCGTCCTCATGACGGAGGAGGGGTTCCCGCTCTGAAGTACCTCGTGTAACTGACATTTTGGCTACAAAGTACAAGAATGCATGGAGATGTAAAGTTTAGACAAAAAGGACGACGAGCAAAACGTAGATGACAATGGTGATGGAACGCTCAAAGTCATGATGCGGGCATGTTTAGTCGAAGTAGTGGATGACAAATGCGGCATTGTTGCGCCCGTCTTTGGTCCGTGGTCACCCAAGCTGTGGAGTGACCTTTGCAGCGAAAGATGGTCTCCATGATGAAAGGAAACCCTCGACAGTAATGCAGAGGACCCGTTGAGTACCTCCAGAGCAACGCGTGGTCAGTTGCCAGAATGGAGGTGCAGAGCGAGTGACGTGACAAAGAAGGCCTCTGATTGGCCATCGCAAGTGCCCAGTCTTGGCAACCGCGCCTGAAGCGTGATGAATGTAAAGCTGTCATCTTTCACGAACATTGCCATCCACGCCCGTGAAGGGGGAGTCGCGCCCTTGATCTTTTCCCTTAACATGTCGACATGAGATACCCCCGTCGTTCCTTTTCCTCCACGCACCCACCGCCACGATGAAGCCACGATTACTGCGGCTCGTGCCGCTCTTCTTTGGTGAGCTGCACCCCTAGGTCCACGGAGATGTGGAAGACTAACAGCTGGAAATGTAGTCATTCTTTCGCTCTTCTTCACTGTATCCTCGGCACAATTCCGCGGCAACGACCGTCATTCACAGAAGCCTTTGCGCGACCGCCGGACGCCGATGAGTAGCTGGGGCACCGCAGACACAGATGGCAGCAGAGGTAGGAACAACAGTTTGAGCAGCTAGGAGGGAGGGACATGCTAACAGTGGGCAGCAACACCATTATACGACGAAGCAAACAAGCTCCTCCGGAAGATCCGCCCAGCAACAGCACCATGGTGGAACTTCAAGAAGTCCGGTGTCTTTGGCACCAGCGCATACTACGCAAAGGAGCTCTTCTTCCTGCTCTTCATGAACGGCCCGCCGCAACACGACCTCCTCACGTCCGACCCGCACCCGAAAAAACTGAGTCACCCCCTCGCCGAAGCCGTCAAGCTTTTGGAAGAGGCAGCGGCAGAGAAGAACCCAGATGCGATATTCATGCTGGCTGAGATGAACTTCTACGGCAACTACACGCATCCACGGAATTATAGCGAGGCGTTTCGCCGATACCACGAACTCGCGACCTTGAACGGAAACGCGTCGGCGCAGCATATGGTTGGGTTCATGTATGCGACGGGAATTGGCAAGGCGGTCAAGCAGGACCAGGCCAAGGCTATGCTATACCACACACTGGCTGCGGAGGGTGGCGATGTGCGGTCTGAAATGACCATCGCGTACAGGCACTCGTCCGGAATAGCGACACCACGAAATTGCGACGAGGCGGTACACTTCTACAAGAGCGCGGCAGACAAGGCTATTGCATACATGCGCTCCGGGCCACCGGGTGGACACACACTGCCGAAGGAATCATACCGCATCGCCGACGAAGAGGGTGGCGTATACGGCGAGGGCGCAAGTGTCAGCAGCTCAGGACCCAACGCGAAACACGGCAGCGTTGTCTCGGACGTGTACTCCTCCTTGGACGACGTGGTCGAATACATGGATCTCCAAGCCAGGAAGGGAGATCTCAAGGCGAGCTTCAACCTCGCTCGTCTAAACTATGATGGCGCCCGCTCATCGCAACGAAACCTACCAGAAGCCAAGAAGCGATTCCTAGAAATTGCCCGCCTATACTGGACCAAAGAAGGCAAAACCAAACCCAACGTCGGTGCACTTACCGAGAAGCTAGCTTCGAAAGCAGCCGGATACCTCGGACGCATGTTCCTCCGCGGCGAAGGCATGCCGCAAAGCTATGCCATTGCCAAAACCTGGTTCACCCGCGGCATCGAGCACGGCGACTCGCTCTCGCAGTACTCAATGGGGCTGATGTACCTCTCCGGCCTCGGCGTGCCCAAAGACCCGGTCAAAGCCGCCGAGTTCTTCGGCGCAGCAGCCGACCAGGACCTCCCCGTAGCCCAAGTCCGCATGGGTGCGCTCTTCCTCGACCAAGGCGACGTCGCCGTCGCTATCAAGTATTTCGAGCTCGCTGCGCGAAACGGTCATGCGGAGGCGTACTACTACCTCGCCGAGCTGACACATAATGGCGTCGGTCGCGATCCCTCGTGCCCGGTGGCATCCGCGTACTACAAGATCGTGGCCGAAAAGGCTGAGATTGTATCGACCTCCTTCACCGAAGCAAACGAAGCTTATAACGAAGGGCATCTCGAGACCGCGCTGGTGGGCTACATGATGGCCGCAGAGCAAGGCTTCGAAGTCGGCCAAGCAAACGTAGCGTACCTTCTCGACCAAGCAAAGCCCAAATTCCGCCTCTCGTCCGTCATTCCCTTTATGCGGCGTAAAGTGTCACTGGCCAGTGACGCGTTCCTTGCGCTGATATACTGGACGCGCTCCGCCGAGCAGAAGAACGTGGATTCCATGGTGAAGTTGGGAGACTACTACCTGCATGGCTTAGGGACGTCGGCGGATCAGGAAAAAGCTGCGGCTTGTTACCAGGCTGCTGCCGAGAGCATGCAGAGCGCGCAGGCGATGTGGAATCTGGGCTGGATGCACGAGAATGGGATTGGTATGGAGCAGGACTTTCATCTGGCTAAGAGGCATTACGATCTTGCGCTTGAGACCAATCCCCGCGAAGCCTATCTGCCTGTCGTCTTGGCGCTGTATAAGTTGAGGTTTAGAAGTTGGTGGAACACTGTCACACACGGCAACGTCAAGTCTATACAAGAGGAGCCTGGTAAGTCTTTCATTCTCGTAAAGGGAGGATGTGGGAAGGATGGGTACTAACGGGCGATAGTGGTCAAGAAAGACTGGTCCCTCTCCGAGTGGCTCAACGCCTTCCTCGAAGCTGAGATCGCGGGCTGGGAGGATATGGAGCCGGATGACTACGACGATACACATATGCCTGGTGGTGACGACTATAATGAGTATGACGACATTGATTCAGATATCCTAGAGTCGCTCGTCGTTCTCGCGTTGACCGGGCTTCTTGCGTTCCTGATTTACTACCGTGGACAGCGGCAGAGAAGGATAGAAGAGGAGCGCAGGAGACAGGAGCAGGCTCAGCAAGTCCAGGGGCAGGCGCAGAATCAGGGCCAGGTGCAAGGAGGAGAGCAGCAGAATCAGCAGCCTCCGCCTCCGCCGCCGCAAGAAGATCGCGGCATGTTTCCCCATCCGAACGATCCCGAGTTTATGAACTGGGCAGCGGGTGGTATTGGGCATTAGCTGTGAAGGGAATAAGGTTTCTATATGCATTTTAGGGCGTTTATCGGGATAGCAATGAGTTGGGGTGCAGTCTTTGTGTCACAGTGCCGCATTGTACTATGAGAATACCAGTGCGTTCCATATCTCTCTTGTGCGTCTACTGATCCAGACCATTCTACGGGGAGTGGTTCAACATCTTTGCATCCCGTGCTGTGTATGCCGGTTCGTTCGCGCTTGCTACAGCATCGGGAACCATTTGCCTGTCCATCTGGCCCCTGAAACGACTCGCAGAGAGAAGAATATTACCCTCTGTTTGCGGTTTTTTTCGTTTAGCATCTAGTTAACCTGACACTCTCCCGACTATCCGGCTCTTATTTTACTGTTGCTGGTTGTTGTTCTCCATCTTCGACTTTGTCACTTGTGACTTCTTTGCTCTCTTTTTGTTGTACTCCGTCTTCGACTTTGTGAGCTGTGACTTCTTTGCTCTCCTTTTGTTGTACTTGATTTCAACCTGAATCTCCTTGGCTTGGTCCAGCCAGAGGCTGTCGGTGCATCAATATTTGTCTGCCCGGGGTGATTCATATCCGCTAATACTCTTCCGGCCGACAAGCGGTTGATAAGCCAACGAAGCTGACTTGGCCGTAGCTGGGACCACTTCTTTTGAAAGACCAACATCCATAACAGCACGAGACAGCTTGTCAACCAGATTAGCCAACAGATCATAGCCGGAATGGAGTAAACGTAGTTGTAGACAATCTTCTTCCTGAATCTCTGTACTGGGAGAGACGTGACACCGCCTTTCAGTGTAGCTGAATTCGCTCCGATGAGCATATTTGCAGCGCTTGGAAAATCAGATGGTTGGTACATTTTCATGGCAGCTATGCAGACTTACTAGTCAGTCCAAATTAGACTGGGAATTTGGTGAACTGTTTGAAGAGACGTGGATAGATTGAGCCATTTCTGCAGCAATGCTCCGTTGTCCTGGCCCGAATAGCTCAAGGATGCATCTAGGACCGTTAGGTTGCCGTACACCATTGACAGACATATAGCCGGGGCCCGCGAAGCTGCCTAGGATGCCGTCGTTAGATTCTCAAGATAAGACAGATTTCTGTGGACGAACGTACATTTGAATCGCCGTAACGGGTGTGATACCCGTCTTCAATAATCGCGGGTAAAAAGAAAGATTCACTCTGAACTGCTTCCACAAAATCCTGGAAATGCTGCAACTGGCCGCTTTCGACCAGGCCCCACAATGGGTTGAACTGAGATATGGTGAGGCTACCATTATATCTCTCTTGTCCCCAGAATGGCATCTCTTCCATCGAACTATAGTTCTTTGGCGTGATACTCTCAACATGCAAGTTAGAGAGTTGGGAATTGGCCTGTGTTGTCGCATTGAGGTTGAATGCGACTTCTTTAATAGAGGCTTTCGGGGAGGATGCGCAAACATAGATAGATGAATTGAAGGTGTGAGTTCCATCCTCTGAAAGAGGTCCATTGCTCTTATAACTCGGAGGGGTAACTAGGTACCCACATTCAACCTGAGGAAGCCCGAGGAAGCTTGTTTCGAAGCCGCTGATGCCTTTACAGGCGGAGACTTTCTATCCATTAGTATATCATTGCTGATTTGCCATACACATGTATGTCACAATGCGGTGAGGAAAGGGTAGTAATACTTACGACCGTATGCCCAGTTGTACGTACCCAACGCCTCTGACAAACCAGGATTGATGGGGGGTTGCTGAGACCCGTCCCCATACCCTGATATATTGTTCAAATATGTGAAGAAGAGGTCCGTACCAAAGTGGGAGAGGTTCAGGCCGATATCCGTCAGGTCGAGAAAGAGAGGGACCGTGATTGCTTCGGAACTGATGGATGCCGGTTCCCCAAGTGACCCAAGTTGCAGAGTTGGATCCTTTGATCCATACCCTATGAAAGAATCAGCAAGATCACCGTTCAGAGGGTACACGCCTAAGGAAATGTTTGACGCGTCCAGAAGTAGGAGGGCGGAGAGATGGGAGTCAAAGACTTCCGCCGCTAATCGAGCCCGATCGGCGAGATTCACCCTGGTCTGTGATTTCCAGTCTTCAAAAGGTGTGAATACGGGTGTAGGTCCTCGGTAGATACCTGGTGAACTTCTGTGGAAGGTTCCATTGATAGATCGGGATAGGCCACCCGCCGAAAAAGGTGGGGAGCTGCTTAATGCTGAGATCGACCAATTGGTGCTAACACAGATAGTCTCTGCTTCAATCCAAAGAATGTCCTCTGTCCATCGAGCGCCTTCACTCATTTCGGGGTCGTATGGTACGCTATGGTTTCGGAAACCAACTCCACCATTGACTGGATCGATGATTAGGCCCTCAATAACCATTGGCTGAGGCTCTAAAATCACCGACTTATACCAAGTAAACTGGCCGGTCGTATTGAATCGAGCCACGAAAGCTTCTTCATTCTTCGAGGCCGAATATTGGCGAAATTGGATGTCGAAAGCGCTTGCCATGCTGTTGGAAGCTCCACTGGTAGCGCTGGTGAAGATGTCAACGAAGCTCTTCGGAATATAGTTCTGGTATCCAACAAAATTGAACGGGGTTTCACCAGGATTGGAAATGTTGACTGTATCTTTGGGATCCACGCCCGGGCATGGAGAATATGAGTCATTGCAAATTCTGGTCGTGACATAGGATGACCGTTCCGGGGTTGCCTGGCCAAAAAACGATAAATCGGGGGCATACGTGAAACGAGCATCGACCCTTCCAGCGTTGACCACGGTCTCTTTGAGCCCCAGCGGAGTAACGACGGCGGCTATTCCCACTAGCAGTGTAGATGTAAAGGCAACGTAGCCCAGTACGAGGACTCGCCTGTTCACTCCATGTCTTGGGCCTGCTGTCGAATCCGCATTCAAGATAGTAGGTATGAACGTAGACTGAAGTGATCTACTGACTATGGTCCTTTCCAGGAGTTAAATGGGGCTGCACCAAAATTAGGGTTTACCTACCAGGTGACCGCAGAGTGTGTTGAGCCAATAACACCGACTAAAATCAGTGCCATAAGCAGAGGGATCGTAATTTGAACTGCGGAGTTGCATCAGTTAAATAATCGATCTGCATGTGCGAAGCCGAGCCGTACGGAACAAAAGCCCAACGTTGATGGCACCCGCCACGATAGCAATTGAAGAAAGTGCCATGAAAAAGTTGATTCTCAAGCAAGCATTTGAAAAATGAGTGCGTGCGTGTATTGTTAAAAAGCCTACAATTGTAGAATTCAGGCTTTTATAATGTACCCTCTGCACACTGAGACGGATACGGAGCGAACTGGCGGTGGCTGAGACTGAAGACAAAATCGTCACCTATTGGCTAGACCTCAAAACCTTATCACTTCTGCTGAGCGATCGAGCGCTGCGCCCCTTTTCTTATCGCTCCTTCCTTATGATGCTTTCAGTACATATAGCCGAAAGCTTGGTGGCAGACTTTGATTGGAAAATGAATTATCTGCACAATGCTGAGTCCCACTTGCACGAGTGACTGTTCCTTTATTTTCGAAGCTTTTATCGGCGTATATCCGGAGTTGTACAAGGCCTGTCTAATCTGACAGTAATATATATCTTTCTAGCTCCTTAGATTAGAATTATTAAGGACCTGCAGAACCTCTTAGGCATTCATCCTTTAAATCGCTAATGGCAAGAGATACTCAGAGAAAACTGTCATTAGCCTTGCGCCGCATTTCTTCCTAGACTAAAATTTGCAAGCGTTTGTCGTGTTGAATGTCTACTAGTTCTGAAAGGCAGTGGTCGAAGTATATATTACGGCGTGGGATACTTGCTCTGCATTTTCTTTAGACTCGAGACTCAGCCCTGCCCCGGATCCATCAAGCTGGGGCAGGGTGCCAAGCCAAGACCCGATTGCTCCTGCCGCCAGAAGTCCCGGCTTGGTATCCATAGCCTCCCACCAGGCTGAAACACGCAGGACCAGATCTGTATAACACAAGCGAGCGGAGGAGCTGTGGACACCTCGAGAAGGGTCCTTCCTGCAAGCCAAAGTATATAGATCCCCTGATTATTCTCTGTACTAGGCGACGCACGGCCACAGATCAACTCCAAGGTTGGTGTAGCTATCTGTGGCATTCACTGATGCTAAATATGCCGCGCCCTTCCAGCTACGTAGCGCCAAATAGAAGAATCAATCCTAATAATCGATCGCCAGCGAATGGCCCTCCACCCAAGTCACGTGCAATTTGGAGCGCGTCGGAAGATAACATTAAAAAATGTTGTTGATAATGTGTGAGTCTTGGGTGGGCTGGGAAG
>JAFHBV010000677.1:0-13085 GCA_019022785.1 Pseudomonodictys pantanalensis
TTAAATAACTTCTTTATAATTTTATATACTATAGAGTATTATAGCTTACTATATTCTTTACTATATTTAGTACTTACATTACCCGTAATATAGTATGTATAAATACCTTATATATAGTATTTTTAGTAAGAGATAATTACTATAAGTAGCGCTTTTAAAGTTATAATTACGTAGTAGCTACTCTAGTACTATAGTAGAGACCTAAAGCTAAGACTTATAAATAAGAAATAAATTAAGAAATAGAAGTAATTAGTATTATAGATAACTAGAATTATACTTTAATTAACTTAGATAGTTTTCTTATAGCTAGCTTTTATAGAAGTTTATCTTCTTTTATAGACTTTAGAAACTAGTTCTTATAAATAGCTTTTAGCTACTTATTTAATCTTTAAAGAGAACTTACTTTTTTAGAGTAAGCTTTATAATACGCTTTAACTAGTTTAGACGTGTTTATAAAGTCGCTAACTAAGTAATAAACTCTATTATTATTATAGTTTATCTATTTAGCGTAGTAGAGAAGTATTTCTTAAAAAAGCTTATAGTTAAAGATTTTCTTAACTAGCTATTTAGAGTATCTATCTATAATAGTAGGTAGTTCTTTAAGTTATTACTATTTAGATAGCTCTATACTAGCCTTATACAGTCTATTTAAAAAGAATACTAAGTATATCTTTATATAAGAGAGTAGTTAGATCTTAAATAAGTAGCTTTTTTTACGCGTAATTAGATAAAGTCTATAAGTCTAATAATTTAATTTTTATATAAATTATAGTAATTTAAAGTTTTTTTTTAATAATATAGATAAGGTTCTTAGATTTAAAGTTAGACTTATAATAGTACTTATTTACTTAAATAGCTTACTACTTTATAGTTATAGCTATATTAGATTTAGCGCTCTTAAGTATTCTTTTTATAGTATTAGCTCTATATTTAGTAAACTCTTAGATCTCTCTAGCTATAAGAGAAGTAAAGGTAGTACTAGTATAAACTTAATTATACTAATTAAATAAGTACTATAACTTATAGCTAAAGTCTATCTTATATAAGCTAAAGCTTATACTATTTTAAAGAAGAATAGCTTAAATCTAGTCTATATAAGATAGTAAATCTAACTAATTATCTTAGTAGAAATTAATAAAATAGTAAAGTTATTATAGTAAAGTCTTATTATAAGCTTCTACTTAACTATTAGTCTACTAGTAAAAGGCTAAGAAGAGAGCTTAATTAATATCTAATAATAAGTATAACTTAGCTAAAAAGTTACTAATAAATTAAATACTTTAGTTAGAGATAATTTTTTCTAGAAGGCTAAAAGTATAAAAAATATATATATAATATATCTTAGTAGTATTTTAGATAGTAGTAGTTTTATAGTATAGTAAAGTAAAGCTACGCTTAAATAAGTAGTTTACTACTATAAATACTTTATTATACTCTTTTTTATTAGAGAGTAGTATAAGAAAATTAATACTAATATATTACTATAGCTTATTAGAGATATTAAGTAACTATAATAGTCTAAGTATCTTATTATAGAGTTTATAAAATTATCTATATTTCTTATATATATAAATATAAATTTTTAAGTTATCTTATATTTTACTTTAGTAGTATCTTTTTCTTAAAAGGCTTAGAGTTTTAGAGATACTAAAGTAAATAGAAGCTTACGCTAAATATATAAACTAAACTATCTTAGTTTATAAGTTATTAACTTTAAGTATAATAAGTCTTTCTTAGAAAATAAGTAAGTCTAAGAAGTTAAGTTAGTAACTCTTCTTTTCTTTTTAATAAGCTTTCTTATATAGTTTCTTTAGACTAGCGTAGTTATAGTTTACTATAAATTAGCTATAGAATAAAGTTTAGTAAAAAGACGTATTTATAAATAGTTTTAGTCTTATTTAGAGCGTTTATTATAGTTATTAGAATAGTTATAAAAATATCTTAAGTAGTATCTAGAATATACTTTAGATAAAGTAGAGTAAATATTTTTATAGTAGTAGCTTTCTTCTTTTACGTTTTAATCTTCTCTTACTTATAGAAGAGAGTATTAGCTATAATATTAATAGTACTAAAGTAGTAAGTAATAGTAAAGTAAAAGTTAGTAAGCTTTTCTATTTATTTTACTTATTAACTATTTAGTTAGTACTTAGTAGTAAAATACTTAAGTACTTTATAATTAGTAAGAATTTAGAAGAGCGCCTTTTATAAAATCTAGAGATAGAGCTTCTAATTAAATAAGTAAGCTATAACTATAAGTATTTTCTTATTATAAATATTATAGTTTATCTCTATAATAGATATTATTCTACTATAGAAAAAGATAAAGCGCTATTTACTATTATCTTATAATTAGAATAATATACTAGTAATAATACTACTATTAGTATTTATTTCTATACGTATTTTTTAGTAAAGTAAGTAAAATATAAGTATTTTATTAGAGATTATAGTCTATTTTAGACGCTTAAAGAAGCTAAGTTCTTATTTATTAAAAGATTAAAAAGTCTCTTTTTTAGTTAACTAAGTTAGAGATTAGTATATTTTACTAAAGTTATATATCTACTTATAGTAAAAGTTATAAAATTTAAGAAAACTTTATAGTAATTTTAAAGTAGTTAGTAATTTTTAGTCTTATATAATAGTAGTTTTCTTAGAGTTTATATAGACGTTATTAGTACTAATAATAAAGCTAAAAAACTTAGTTTTAATAATAGTAAACTTACTTTTTTTAATATTAGCTTAGAGATCTGCCTTTCTAAGATACTCTAAAATTTAGTAAATATATTCTTTATATTCTAGTAGGTTATCTAAGTAAACTAAAATATTATTAAGATAAGTAGTATAGAATTTATCTAGTAGATTTTCTAAAATAAAATTAATAAAGCGTTAGAATATAGTAAGATTATTATATAAGCTAAAGAGAAGTATATTATATTTAAAAATTTTATAATATATATAAAAGGCTATTACTTCTTTAGAATCTAATAATAAGCGTATTTAGTAAAAGGCTTAATAAATATTTAGTTTTATAAAAACTCTTATCTTTAAGAGAGATTATAAAGTCTTCTAAATTAGTAGTATAAATATAATATTCTTCTTTATAATCGCGTTTAGTTTATAGTAATTAATATAAAACTACTATTTACTATTTACTTTCTTTATAAAGAGAATAGATAAGATAAAGTTAGCTTTACTTTTTTTAATAAAGCCTCTTTTAAGGTAATTCTTAAAATACGCTTTAAGAAGCTTAAGATATTTTAGAGATATTTTATATAGTAGACTCTTAATAAGCTTATTTATATTTTTAGTAAGTATAATTTTATAATTAACGCTAAATTAGTATAGAGGTAGCGTATTAGACTTAGTCTTAAAGAAGTACTCTAAAGTAGTATTAGTCTACTCTATATAGAGAAGCTTATTATATAATAGCCGCTATATATCTAACTTAGTATCTAGAGAATACTTCTTATAAGTAATTAACGCTACTATCTTAGTAATACTAATAATACTAATAGTTAACTCTTTTTATTTAGAAGTAAGATTAAAGCTTAGTACTTTAATAAAGTAGTAGTTAATCTTAGTAGATAATAGATCTTCTTAAGTAATATAGAGCTAGTAAAAGCTCTTAAAGAATAAAGCTAAGTTTTCTTTATATATAAAGTAGAGATAGTTTTTTATCTTATAAAGATTCTTATAGTAGTTTAATTATTTTATAGACTTAAATAAGTTTAAGTAGCGCTCTTTTATAGTAGAGCTCTAATATTATTCTAACTTCTAAATTAATTAGTAGGTTTACTCTTTCTACTATATAATTATAGCTATATTTTTTATAAGTATAGTAGTTACTTTTATAGCTTAATCTCTCTTCTTCTTATATTTATAGAGTTTATATAGTAGGCGCTCTTTAAAAGCGTCTTATTTAAATTTAGTAATAAGTATATAGTTAGAGATATTTAGTAACTAATAGAGCTTTTTACTATATAAAAGAAGGTATAAGCTTATTATAAGAGAATCTTACTTTTTAAGTTTTTATAGTATCTCTTACTTTTAGATATTAGCTTTTAATTTAGTATTATAGATCTTAGTATTACGCTAATATTCTAAAGAGTAAGAGATAGAAGACTCTTAAGAAATAATTATATAAGACTAAATTTAAAGATAGTAATTATTTAGCTACTTTAGATAATAGTTTACTAAGTTTACTTTTATATGCGTTATTTTAAAAAACTTACGCTCTATAATTATATTATAGTAGCTAATATTTATAAGAATAAACTAAGTAGTAACTATATACTAATTAATTTATAACTCTAGTTAAATAGCTTTTAAAACTTACTTTATTCTAGCTTCTTAGTAAATTCTAAGAGTTACTAATTTAGATAGTTTAGTAAACTAAAGTTAGAGTAATTATATAATCTTATCTTTATATCTTTTATTTAGAGTATTTAGAAGATTAGCGCCTATATTAAGTAGTACTAATCTATAGACTAATTCTTTACTATATAATATAAGTATTATAGAGATAGTAAAAAAGTTATTATTAAATAGTATATTAAGTATAAGTTTATTACTATTAATTACTCTAATATAGTATACTAAAGAGAAGTCTTCTCTTAGTATTTCTTATTTAAAGATAAGTTTAAGTCTAAATTTAAGAGCTTATCTTCTTTATTATAATTAAATTAATAAGTAGTATTATTCTTAATATTAGTTTAGATTTCTATATAAGTTATATTTATATATATCTTATAAGTACGCTAGTACTTTATAGTTTATTTTTTAAAGTAGTAAGCGTAGTAGTTCTTCTTTATTATCTATTCTCTTAATAGAGTTAGCTTAGATATAGAGGTACTAGAAGACTTATAGAGTTAGAGAATATTCTTAGATTACGCGTAAGAGCTTTTTAGATTCTATATATTATTTATTCTTACTTTTAGTTCTATCTAGACTATATAACGTAGTTAGTAGCTTAGATATAGTCTATAAGTTTAGTATATAAAATACGTAGATTCTTTATATAAATAGCTAGAGGTACTTATAACTCTATTACTAACTTATCTATAAACTCTATCTTCTATTCTAAAAGAGATAGCTTAGCAGTAATATATAGTTAGTTAAACTATAAAATAAATTAGTTAAAGTTAGTAAATTAGCTTTAGCGTAAGCGTTTAAAGTAGTTTTAAGCGTTAAGAGCTTTATAAGAGTTATAAAATAAAGTTAAGAGTACTATTAAGATTCTGCCTAGTAGCGTCGTATTTAAAGAACTCTAGATTACTAAGAGTATATTAGCTTAAGGCTCTTTAGTTAATTCTTAGAGCAAAGTATAGGCGACGGTTAATAAGGTAATAAGAAGTAATTTCTAACTAAATAATAGCTATTAACTAAAGAGAGTAACTATAAGATATTTAAGAGATATATTATATTATATTATATATTTAAGAGAGCTCTTCTTACTCTTCTTTTATTTTAGAGATTATAGAGATTACTTTACTTTTAAGATCTCTTTACTCTCTTAGAAGTATAAGGTTATATAGAGCGCTAAGACTACGTTACTTAGTAAGTAGAGATACTCTACTATAACTTATAGCTATAAAAGAGTATTACTTCTTTAGTATAGTAGAGCTTTCTAGAGCTGTAATATTATCTCTTCTCTCTAATAACTTCGTCTTTAAAATTCTAATATACCTAAGGCTCCTTTCTCTAATAGTATATAATATTATTTAAATTTATTAGTATTTATTAATACTTTTAGTAACGTTATACTTATAGCTTATCGTAATTATCGTAAGGCGTAGCTAGTATATAAGATATATATCTATTCTAGTTATTATTCTAAGTATAATTAAAAAAACCTAAAGTTCTGTAATATTTAGATTTCTAAAAGCGAGTAGATAGTAATTTATAAAAAGAAAGAGCGTCTTTAGGCTTATCTTATCGCGATTAAGAAAGAGAAGGCTAAAATTAAAAAGACTTTACGTAATAATACTAAGCGTATAGTAGAAGCTATTTTAGTAAAAAATACCTTATTATAGCTTTTAGAAGAATAGGAGGTAACGCTTATTATTACTAATAGTCTTACTTTTTCGCCTTTTACTTAGAGTACTATAGATAGTTTATCTAATATTATTTAGAATACAGAGGCTCCTTTCTTCCTATCTTTATCTTAGATAAAAATATTTATTTATTTAGTTTATCTTAATTTCTTTATTAGGTTACTCTAGTATATAGGTAGATATAGTATCTTTTTTAAAACTTATTAAGTAACTACTTATAGTTCTATAGGTTAGCTTTAAGTTCTTAGGTATTTTCGCTTTCTAGATATCTCTTCTACTTAACTAACTACTTCTAGTAGAATTTATTATCTTAGAATTCTCTTTATCTAAACTCTTAGTAGTCTTATAACGTCTCTACTTTAAACTTATTATCTTTCTTAGTTGCGTAGTAAAACTTAGTCTAGATAAATATCTTTAGATCCGCTAGTTCTAGTAAAGATATATAGAATATAGAGTATATTTTAGCGTTATTAGATAGTTTAAGTTAATAATTTACTAAGCTAATTTACTTAGAAATTAAAAATAGTCTGATCTTAACTTAATCTAGTCTCTTACTTAGTTAAGTTATTTATAAGTTTTTTATAAGAAGATACGCTTTATCTTCTTTCTTTAGCTAAGATACTATTTTTCTTTTTTAGTTAATATATAAGATACTTTTACGTTAAGCTGTTTCTAGATATTATTTTATCTATTTGTAGATTTCTTTTATTTTATTAGTATTTTATACGGCTGCCTCTACTTTAATGCTTAGTAATATTATTTTAAAGAGATTTAGATATCTTTTATAATTTACGTAAAATGGCGTTTATTTTATAGCTTCTAATACTTTATTATTATAAGCTATCTATGCTATTAGTAATAGTAAAACCTAATTATCCTATTATTTATTACTGTAAATCCTTAGATAAGTTTTTAAGATTCTATTTATTTATTCTGTTTATCTATCTATTTATAGATAGTAAGCTGTTAATAATTTTCTTTTTATTTCTAGTTATACTATAAATGTCGTTTAGTAGTTTAATATAAATAGTTTATCTTAGTCGCTGATAATTATTCGTAGAACTTCTCTATAGTAGTATACTTAGTCTACTAATACGTATCCCAGCTATTTTACTATATAGTTATTTCTAAACGGTATTATCTTAGCTTCCTTAGTAAATCTATCTACTATAATAAGTATAGTATTATATAATATTTTAGTAATAGAGTTCTTTAACTTAGATAGTTCTGTTATAAAGTCTATTATAATATTAGTCTATAATTCTATTAGTAGTTTAATAGCTTATAATTCTCTATAAGGTATATAAGTACTATATTTATTCTTTTTATAGTTTATATATCTATTAATAAAGCGCGTAACTTAGTTTTTTATTCTTAGAAAGTTATAATAGCGTCTGATTAGTTCTATAGTTCTTATTATTTCTAAGTATCTATATAATGGATCTTTATAGTACTACTGTATAATAGTTTTCTAAAGTTTATTAGATACTTTATTTATAATTTGTAGTATTAAGTTAATTTATTATATTAGTTCTAGAGTACCGTCTAGATTCTATTTTAATATAGTAGTATTAGTTTCTATTTTTTTACTTACTATATTGCTTCTTCTACTAAGAGCGTCTGCTTATCTATTTTCTTATTTTAGTTAATAAAGAATTCTATACTTATACTACCTTAGTTTCTCTACTTATCTAATATATTATCCTATTAACTTCTTTATCGTTATAAAGTAAGTTAGATTCTTATAGTTTATTAGAATATTAAGATCTAAATTACTAAGCGTATATATTCTCTAATGTTTTAGCGTATTAATTATTACTATAAGTTTTTTATTATAGACGTTATATTACTTCTTTAGTTCTATAAACCTTTAAGAGTAGTATTTAATAAAGTACTAGTATTCTTCTTTATTTTATTAGATAATATATACTCCTATTATGAGATCTAATATATTAGTTTTAATTTATATAAGTTTATTAAGTTAAAATATTCTTAATACTAGTAGTTTTAGGTATACTATTTTTAGTATTTTAAATATCTCTTCCTATACTAGTCTTTAAATAAATGGCGTATTCTTCTTTATTAGCTTTATAAGAGAAATAGTTATTTTGCTATAATCTTTAATAAACCTTTAATTAAAGTTATAAAATCTAAAAAACTTCTAGATTCTTTTTATATTCTTTAGTTTTAGCTAATCTTATATTATCTTAATCTTATTAGAGCTTATTTTTACTCCTTCTACTCTAATTCTAAATTCTAAGTAATTTATCTCTTATTTATAGAATTCGCATTTCTTAGGGTTAAGCCTAAGATCTACTATATTAAAATATATAAGTACCTTCTTATTATACTCTATATATTCTTTAAGTATTTCTAAGTAAATAAGAATATTATTAAGATATACTACTATAAAATTATCTAAGTATACTCTTAATATATTATTTATAAGTACTTAGAATATTACTAGTATATTTATAAGTCTAAATAGTATTACTATATATTTATAATATCTATATTTAGTTTTAAAGGCTGTTTTCTATTCGTCGCCTTTCTTAATTTAATATAAGTAGTATTCTTCTCTTAGATTTAGTACTATAAAATATTTAGCCTTACTAAGTTAATTCTATAGCTTACTAATATTAAGTAATAGATATTAGTTCTTAATTATTATATTATTTAGTTTATAGTAGTCTACGTATAGCCGTAGTTTTCTATCTTTCTTAAATATAAAGAGAATTAGATATCCTGTTAGTAATTTAGATTCTCTTATAAATTCTTAATTTATATTCTTTTTAATATATTTCTATACTTTCTAGAGTTCTTTTTCTATAAGTCTATATATTAGCTTACTTATTAGATATATCTCTTCTTTAAGATCTATCTAGTAATTCTAAAGTTAGTACTTTAGTAGTAATTTCTTACCTACTACTTTTTAAAAGAGATAACTCTATACTTTATATTTCTTAGATATTATTAGTTCATTTATCTAAACTTTCTCTTTAGAGCTTTTAAGAATTATATCTTCTCTTAATAACCTTCTTTTTTAGTTTCTAACTTAGTTTCTATTTAGTATTTAAAAAGTTAATTGCTGTTTTCTCTTACGCGTCTTCTTTAAAGTAATATTATCTATTACCTTCTTATTTACTAGTTATTCTAGTTACTACGTAGGCTTTATCTTATATATATATTTATAGTTCTTAAGTAAAAGCGTCTTCTTTACTTAGTCTATTCTTAAGTTATATCTTTTTAGCTAAGATAATTCTAATATAATATCATAGATAGCTAATCTAAAATAGTTAAGTTTAATTCTTTTCTTATATACTTCTATACTTATACTAACGTTACGTACTTTATAGATTATCTTAGATTATTCTAATATAGATTATCTATTTATAATATAGAGTATATATAAGCGCGGTTTTCTTAATATCTATAATCTTACTCTTATTACTATTTATTCTAAAATATAGTTTTTCTATACTTCGTAATCTAGTAACGCCTTTATTTTATAGCTATTTAGCGTAACTTTTAACTTAATAAGTCTTTTAAAGTTTATAGCTATAAGGCCTCTAAGTCTATAATTAAAGTAAGTTACTAGCCTAAAAAAGACTCTATTATATTAGTAAATCTATTTTTCTACTTTTATTTCTAGTATCTTTAGTATTTTAGATTTAGATACGTTTACTATTTCCTTTAGTTATAGTTACTATTAAGTATTATCTATATTTATAGTATCTCTATAGGGTTCTTATATTCTAGAAAATATAAATATTTACGTTTATTCTATAAATAATACGTATACTTATTTTTATTATAGTTATAGTACTATCTTTTATATCTAGAGCGTTATATTAGAAACTAACCTACTCTAACTTTATTTAAGTAGTATATAGTATAATTATCTCTTCTATACTCTATTTATATAAGTTTAATATATATAGAGTTTCTTTAGTTATAGTTATAATAGTATTTCTTATTATTTAAGGTAGTAGCTTAGTTTCTCTTATTAATACGTACTTAATATTAGTATTTAGACTTCTTTTATAGTAGTTAGATTTCTTTACTAGAATTCTTAAGTAACTCTATCTTATCTTAATCTTAATAGTACTAATATAGTATTAAATCGTAGAGCTCGCTACTTATACTAATATTCTATTAGTATTCTTTATATTCTTATTTATATAATTATTATTCTTACTTATTTAGTTATTCTTATAGTTCTTTTACTAAAGTATACTTTTCTAACGTTTTAACTAATATAATTCTTTCTTACTAACTAATCTATATATCGTCTTTTATCCTCTTAGTTATACTTACTTCTATCTAGAATAGTATATATAGACTAGTTTTAAGCTTAAATTTATACAGTTCGTTATATAATTACTTTTAGTTCTATTATTATTATTAACCTCTTTTTAAGTTATATATTTCTATTATTAACTATTCGTATTATAGTAGAATCTCTTTTTAAGTTAGTACTACTACTTAATTCTCCTTTTAAGTAAATACTCTTAGTATATTAATCTGTCTTTTCTTAGATTCTTCTTCTATAGTTAGTAGTTCTAGGTATTATAGTATTATTATTTAGTCGCGGGTTAATAGGTTTATTATAATTAATACTCTCTTAAGGTTTTTATTCTTAGTTATATATTCTCTAAACTTTTAAGCGTATTACTTTTTATCTTCTTCTTTTATTTCTTTCTATTCGCTCTTTTAGATTATATAGTAATTAATCTTCTAAATTAGTTCTTATTATTCGTTAGTATCTAGCTATAGGTCTTATTAAACTCTTTATTTAATTTATCTAGCTATTTTATAGAGAATAAATAGTTTAGTAGCTAGCTTATTACTTAGAGTTTCTAATCTTTACTTACTTAAAGTATCTCTATCTATTAGATCTACGTATTTAAGTAGAGCTCTTTTATTATCTTATATAAAGTATTCTTAAAAGCGTTTAGCGTAACTCTCTTTCTTATTAAAGCTTATATATTTCTACTTCTCTTCTACTAGCGCGTAGTAGTTAACCTCTTAGATTAAGTCTTACTTATCTCTAGTATCTAGCTAATTATCTTTCTAAATTCGTACTTACATTTTTTATACTATTATTTATAGTATAAAAGTACTATTATTAGGCTTATTTAGTATTAGTTCTAGAATATCTTAGTTTTTACTAATATCGTAGTTATCTTTAGTTAGATTAGCGTTATTATCTTATTCTATTACTACTTTCTAATCCGCGATTCCTTTATTAGTAATTATTATATTAAGTTAATATACGACTTTATTCTTTATTTAGTAGTTCTAAGCATAATATTCTATTTTACTATAATTAAAATAAGTATTATCTTTTTTCTTATACTTACGCTTCTTTCTATAAGGCTTCTTTTAGTTATCTTTTATTATATTTCTAAACTAAACTTCTTTTATAGAGCTTAGTCTATAGGCGTTATATTTCTTTAGTTTATAGTTACGTAAAAACTTAATCTTTAGTAACTTATTATAACTACTCTTAAACTAACTTTTTATCTTTATTTCTAGTCTTAGTTTATAGAGTTTAGTATTAAGTTATATAGCTTCTTAGTATAAGCCGTCTAGAGTACTAATATTTACTCTACTATATATTAACTCTATCTTAACTTTATTCTTAAGTTTTTATTAATATATTCTTTTAAGTGCATTATTATTCTATTCTATCTATATTATATAGTATTAGAACTTAGTAGTATAGTTAGCTACTAAGTAGTATTATTAGAGTTATTAGATAGCTTATTTAGCTATTAATTTTTTATTTACTAGTCTAAATACTTCTTATATATAGGTTTTAAAGATACTAAAGTTTTTAAATATTATAGTAATATTAGCCTTATTATTAGCATTATCTAAGTACTTAACTAAGTATAGTTTAATCTACTTAAAAGCGTCGTCTTAAAAACTATTTACTACTCTAATTCTCTTATCTTTATTCTCTATATTAGTAGTAGTAATCTTAAAATATAAGTTCTACTATAGTAACTAGTAATTAAGTTTATTATAATCTCTATAGTAAAGATCTAAGTATTAGATTCTACTAATCTTTTCTATATTATTATTATTAAATATACTTACTTAAAGGTAGTTATAATATTAAGATCCTACTTAGTAGCGTTATATTTAAAGAACTCTAAGTTACTAAAAGTATATTAGCTTAAGACTCTTTAGTTAATTCTTAGAGCGAAGTATAGGTGATAATTAATAAGATAATAAGAAGTAGTTTCTAACTAAATAATAACTATTAACTAGAGAGAGTAACTATAAGATACCTAAGAGATATATTATACTATATTATATATCTAAGAAAGCCTTTCTTACTCTTCTTTTATTTTAGAGATTATAGAGATTACTTTACTTTTAAAATCTCTTTACTTTCTTAAGAGTATAAGATTATATAGAGCGCTAAGACTACGTTACTTAGTAAGTAGAAGTACTCTACTATAGCCTGCAGCTATAAGAGAGTATTACTTCTTTAGTATAATAAAGCTTTCTAGAGCCGTAATACTAACTAGATTAACGCGATTTAAGAGGTTAATCTAATAATAAGTATAAGTAGAAGCTGCTATCTTTAAGTATACTATAAATACTAAGTAAGTCTATCTAAAGTTCTAGTATTAATAGTAAGAAGATATAAAGATATTAAATAGTTATTTTATAAGTATAGCGAAAGAATCTACTAGTTATAAGTAAAAAGTTTTCTAGAGTACTATAAAATAAAGTTATAAATAAGTATAAGAGCTAATATTACTACTCTAAGTAAGATATATTAATTACTTAAAATATATTATCTAATTCTTAAAAGCGTAGATAGATCTCGCAGAAACTATAAATATAAAATAAGTCTAAATAAAAATATTTATAAGATACTTTATTATAAAGTAGATAGCTAGTCTATTAATAATAATAATATTAATAATAACTCTAAGCTTTAACGCGTATATATTCTTATATTTAGCTACTACCTTCTTCTTAATTATAATTATAAGTATAGGCTAAGCTTTA
>JAFHBV010000678.1:0-12983 GCA_019022785.1 Pseudomonodictys pantanalensis
GTGGGGGTGACTGCACGGGACGGCTGCGACCCTCAGACCAGATCGAGACAGAATCTCCTTTGGCTTCTTTGAATTCGTCGAATAATTTTAGGTCTTTGGCAACTCCAATACCATTCTGGGCTTGTCAGCTTCATTCTAGCTTTCTGGGCAGAGCGTACCAGGGGCGCCGGAGACTGCCTCTCAACGTCGTCTTGCTGGAGTGTAGTATGTGACCTATTGCGCATCCAACGAAGCAAAAGAAAACAGATAAAGACGGCGACCCAGGAGGCGGTTCGCCATCTCAGCACGATACTCTGCCAATTATCCATAGCGACGTTGTCCAATGAAGAAATGGATCCTGGGGTGGACAGAGCCGATGAGATCGATAGTCAGACGCAACTGCGAGATCAAGAAGGGTCCATGCGAAGGACGCAGGCTGCAGGCAAAGAACGTGTAGGAAGGCAACCGGTGAAGGACGAGAAGGCAGTGAACTGAAGGACGCAAGGGACATGCATGATATACCTTGCATGAACCGACCCTGGTTCCGCGGGTCAAGCGGCAGCCAGAAGAGGTGGTCATGTTATGTGGCGTTTACATTCCAGGGCGGTCATGAGCAGGTGGCGGTTGGATAGCGTAGGTTGGCGCGCGGAAGTCCTAGGTGGCGTTCCCGATGGTGGTCTACTAGTCCAAAATAGTGCAACAGCTCGAGGGAATCCTCCTCCCTTCCGCGGATGGGATGACTATGCGTTTTTGCCTCTATACCGAATCGCGGTAAGGTATAAGGCGCCAGCAAAATACCCACAAATATCTATGGATGGGCTTATTGGGGTACCGTTGCGGTATACTGCTGCCTTGCGCACTGCAATACAAATTTCGCGGCGATGATAGATCTAACAGTTAAAAAGATTGCAAGAGCGAGAGAGCTAACTTACTAGCCTCCCCTGTCGTACGCCACCACGATGAGTTCCCCACGAGCGACTTTAGGGCCATCTCCCCCAAAGGAGTACACCGCCGTCATCACCAAGGATCCAATCATATGGGATACGATCCGCGGATGGCCTGCATAGAACAACGCATTGGGAACTTTAAGAGGACCCTAGAAGCATACTCAATTTTTGGAGAGGCGCGTTCGCTTTTTAAAGACAGAATTATCGCGTTTTCAGCAAGTTGGCCATCAATACGCCGTATCTGTTCCGCGTCAATCATAGACGCAGCTTATTCAGAATCAATCTCCGACGCAGGGACTGGCCCGAAGTTTTGTTTTCCAACTCGAAACTCCCAAGTCGCAAACCGACAAACCCAACAAACCCGCCGAGTCGCCCATCGAACAGTGGAGAGCTGTCACAGGAAAATTGTTAGCTCGCGTACCTAAAGATGAAGACGGTTGGTCAGCTAGAAGACAACAAGTTCAACTTCACGAGACGGAAGCTGTCGTCCACACGTTCTGCCTTCTCGCACGCCATTCGCCATGGTAGCTCTAGCGTAAGAGCAGGCGGCGCCTCGGGGTAGATACTGTGCTCGAAGCCGGTCTTTGCTGAGTCTCACACGACTCCCTATCATTACTATCAGTAGATTAGTGCAGAACAATTGAACCCGGCTGACCTGGTAATGCACCTGATTGCGCGGCATCTTCGCCCCAGATCCCGTAGTTATCATTGAACAGCTGGACGCTTCCACCAACATATCGTCGGTGAGTTCGCCTCCATTAAACGTTTCAAACAGTTGCTTTGATATGTTTAGCTTCTTTCAAGTCTTTGAGCTAGGCGACTTGTCAATGTATCGTATGGTCGGTTCTTCGTTGAACCTGGCTGCTTTACGATGCGAAGGGTTATCCGCAATTCCTTGCAAGCTAGCTTTGGGAGTTTCCTTCTGAGCTCGCACTGGGATTTGATTCCGAACTAGACTCAAGAAATTATCATTCAGGTATTTATACACAAATATGCGCCGTATGCGGGGAGTTCGAGGAAGTCTTGGTCGAATGTTCTCGTTGAAGGCTGAGAATATGTTCTGAGGTATGTCTTTCAAGATGAATTCCTCATTCCCAGATCTACAGGACTATTAGTTATATCAAGATGCAAACGACATGGAAGGTGGCACGAACGCTGCCAACCAAACGCGACCCAGGTGTGGTCTTTCCTGGATCAACCTCTTGAATAAATCATAACGCCCAGTTGAACCAACAAAATCAAGGGACTTCGATGTTGCCATTTTGATACTCGCCCAAGACGTGCGTTTCTGACCGTGGGTGATGGAGGGATGATGAGGGGCGAGCATTGAAAAACAGGCGGCTTAGCGAGTCTTGGCATCGCGACGAGTGCAGCCGCCGAAGCCCCGGAATTCCATCATTAAGCGCGTGCAGGCCAGTAGTTGGCATGATATAATGCCTATTATTCACTAATGAGAGGTATCGCTCTGGCGCACATATGCGTGAGAGCTTGTATGAAGCTCTCGGCGGCTGCCAAAACACTAAGTGCGCGCGCGACCGTATGATACTGTAGTATCAGTGGAGCATCTCCAACCCGTCAAGAAGCTTCAAGGTTCCAGCTTCGTCCTCCTGACAATCCTTGTCCCAGTCGAATATTTGCAAACCGCGCCCCTCTTAGCCACAAATACATATTCGAGTGCCGGACCCTTCACAATGGCGCTGCCGGACCCGAAAGGTTATAAGCATGATGCACCATTCGACTCCGGCTTCCTAAGCGTGGACTCCATCCACGAACTTTACTACGAGCAGTATGGCAACCCAGATGAGAATTCGGGTAAATCAGCCTCTCAGATCCGTCAAGTACTCACTCCTAACGGTTCACTGTGGTTAGTCATATTCGTCCACGGTGGCCCCGGCGGTCGCACCAGGCCCTCTAACACCAAATCCTTCAACCCGTCCATCTACCGCGTGATACTCTTCGACCAGCGCGGTTGCGGACGTTCTGTGCCCCTCGGTCACACCCTGGAGAATACCACAATCCATCTAGTCTCCGACATCGAAGCCTTACGCCAGCATTTGGGCATTCCACGATGGCACGTCTTTGGCGCGTCATGGGGCTGCACGGTCGCGGTTCTATATGCGCAGTCATACCCTGAGAAAGTCGTCAGTATCACGCTGAGAGGCGTGAGGTTCAGCGAGGCAGAAGAGAAGGTGGACTTCAATGCGGCTTTTGAGCGGACAAAATTGATCTGGCCGGAGCTGTATGGCGAACTGCTGGCAGTTTTGAAGTTGGGCGAAAAGGGATTCGGGAAGGAGAGGGTAGATGTGTCGAACGCTTTTGCGACGAGATTTGTGTGCGGGGATCCTATGGAGGAGATCAGGGCGATGAAGCTATACGACAAGTGGTGTGGATTGATGACCAGATTGATGCCGAAAGAAGATGCCCAAGAGAGCGACATCGACTTGTCTGAAGAAGAGGAAGAGCGTATGAGAGCGTCCATCCAGATCGAGCAGCACTACCACGCGAACAATCTGTGGTTGAAGGAGTCGCGGTACTTGGAGCCGGATATGCTGGAGCGAATCAAGGAGATTCCAAGTGCGATCGTGAACGGAAGATATGACTTGATGTGTCCCTCACTGGCGGCGTGGAAGCTACATAGGAAATTGCCGATAAGCAGACTGTTCATTGTCGAGGGTGCTGGGCATGCAGTTTCTGTGAGTAGCGCTCGACTAAGGATTCATGCATTGAAGGGTGCTGATTGACGATAGGAATTGGGTATCCAGAACAAGCTTGTCGAGATTTGCGATGAGTTTGCCGTGCTGGAAGTAGGAGAGACCCAGAAATAAAGAAATTGAGGGAGCAAAGACGAGAAGGTAACGGTCGTTGATAATATGAAGAAGCGCGGAGCGAGCGTCGATTCTGGCTCCGGGGAGACGGAGTGCATCCCTACTGTCCAAGGGCAACGACATCAACAACTGGACCGAGACAGTTGTGGTAAGCGTGTTCGAGGTCGCTAGCATTCTTTGTCTGGGTGAAGCACGCTCAGATACTTGATTGCACGGTTCCCCTCTCTGATAACGTACCCTGCGTACGACTCCACGTTGTTGGTTCCCATCTGTACGGCCCCGCACTCAGCTTGAGGGTCACCATGTTGTGCATTCCCGCTGTCCAGAGAACTGCGAGGTGAGAGCAATGGAGGCTATTCGCGAGAGGAATGAAAACAAAGGCGACGACCAAAAACGTGGAAATGAAGACAGCGGGTTGTTGATAACGATTCACGCGCAGAATGAAGACCGTCGCCACTATCAGGGACCTGCAGGGATGACCATCTAGACCCTCACCAAGGCCGCACCCACCTTCCCGGTCCACCTCCCCGGTCCACCTCCCAACAACACCATTTCCCACGTGGAGCACCCACCAACACTCCAAGAGCCCTACCCTCCCACCAGGCACCGTATATCTAACCGCTACAAATCCTCCGCCGACACAGCCTTGTACCCCGGCCCGCCTTACAGCAGAATGCACAGCGCCCATGCGCTCAATGTGGCTTCGCACCAAGCCCGGCGCTGCAGCCAATAGGCGACGACGAGCGGCTTTAGTCATCCCTAAAATTATCCCAAAGCAGCAATTGGGAGGCCGATTCGGCACCCGTGCCACGGGGCTTATTTTGGGAAATTTGTTAAGAGAGGGACGAAGAAAGCTTGTGGCGCGACGGGGCTCGGAATGAGGATGCACAGTGCCTGTGTTGCATAGCGCGAGGGTTTGCCGTCGCGGTGCGTGCAGTATGTAAAAGTAGCACTCCCCGCCCCATGGTTGTGGTCTTCTGCTGGTTTACGGTCCCTTCCATTCCCTTCCCTTCCCATGGTTCCCTTCTCAGTGTGTGAGAGCATACTGTACCGATAACAACAAAACATCTTTCGTTCATTTCTTCGCAATGGCTTCTCCAACTGTCACCATTTCCTTTGTGCTGGCCTTTCTGCTCCGTATTGCAACAGCAACATACAGCAACGTCGAATACAATTACGGCTACCCGCAACACTCTCCCTCATACGCTTCGCCTATACTCATCACTTCGACCGCGCAAAGCTCTTTTTATCCCTATCCTTCCTCGCCGGCGCAGAATTGCTCCGAAAGCGAGAAACCAACGACCGCGCTCTCGATCATCTACGCGCATCCTACGCACCCCACCAACTCATGGACGTACATTCTCAGCACGGGCACCGGGGCACATCAGACCGAAGCATGCAACAGCACGACCACGTACCACTCGCCTACTCTATCGCCATCCACCGGAGCGCCCAAGTCGGAGCAAATGACCACCACGACGGCGCTGAACCAGTCCAGCCCAGGGCCCAGTGCGCCCTCGACGCCGGTGAATAGCGAGCAGCAGACTACCACGACCGCATCAGAGAGCCCAAGCCCAACGACGGCAAAGCCTTCCGAGCCGCTGTTTACAGGGATGGGAATGCGGCTGTCGGATGCGAATGTGTGGAAGTGGAACATCGGTATGAGCATCGGGCTCGGATTGATGGTGATGTGGATATAAGCATTGGGTCCTCCTCTGGGTTCTCTTTGGGTATTGGCGTTTCGTGGAGGTGGATCCAAGGTCCCGGGCGGATTCCTGCCGTTCGGATTGGCATATAACGAACATCATAGACTTGTAAGATAATGTATTGGGAGACAGGGAAGAAAGGATACAATGACACGGGTTAGGCGCAAGGCCTGGGATGATACCCGTCAATGCTAAGGAAGCGGAATGGGGTAGATCGGGCTATAGAGCCCCGGCTGAGATTTGTGAATGATCCAATTCTTCTAGTCAATACAGCATCAGCTTCAGCCTATCTACAATGTTGGTTGCCATCGGGTGAGCAAAGAAATGTGGCGTCTGTTGTGGTGTCTCTAAACGTGGTATGCAATTCTAGTAGCCGTCCTTACCCCACTTGTTGTAGGTATCGTGAAGTTCCTGGAAGATTGAGTATCGTGTATGCAAGATGGCGACAGAGCGAATACCTTGGGTAGAGTGACGTTGGGGATGATGACAACGTTCAATGCTGAAGGAGCGTCCTTCCTCGGGGCATTGGGATCTCCACCGGGGTGGTACTGGTACTTGCCCTCGCCGCCACCCTCTTCCCAGGGCTTGCTGTTGGCGGCCTCGGCAACGCTGCGCTCGGAAGATGCGGTGGTCGGGGATCGGGCTATCGATATCAGCACATGCCCGGATTGCGGGATATGGTAAGGGCTGGCGTACAGAAGTGCCATCCTGCAACGGCGAAGATGCCGCTCATGATGGCGAAGAGGACCTGGAAGCCACAAATCAGCCCCTATATCTTGCTGTGCCGTCGTACCACATGGTGCATGCTGCCCGGGTACAGTGACCTGAACGCCGGCTTTCGGATTGGAGCCCCCCGTATTTTCGACGTGCCCAATTGCTTTTGTTGCAGCCCACTGTCCCCGCCAGCAACCATCCAATATCCTAGTGAAGACGTACGTAGAGCTCGGGATCGCGCTTGGCACCCGTTTTGAGGGCGTCTTTGCTGGCCTGCCTCTCGGCGGCGTTGGCGGTGTTGGAGGCCCATCGGCGCGGGATGGCTGTGGCCCGGAGGCGGGGGGCTGCGCGGAAGGCGGTGCGGCCGATGATGCTCGACATGGTGTCTGCAATTGAGGCGTGCGGTGGGGTGGTGGAGCGGAGAGGGTTGGGTGGGCGGTGACGTTGGGTGAAGGGAAGCTCTCGGATGCAGGTGGTTCGATGCGTTGAGATGCTTGGCAAGTAGGATGACATAATTGCAAGGCCTTGGCAGAGCACAGTCTTCAGGTGAGTGATGGGCGGGAAGATGCATGAGGCTAGCGTCACAGTTCCTGCATCACGCATCCCAATGTGTCGTCGACGGCCCCTTTTAAGACGACGCAGTTATTGCGCCAGCCCTACCAACCCTGTGCCGGCCGCCGTCACGTCGAGCTGCCCGTAGACGTGCCATTCTTCTCCTTGTTGCCACGCGTGCTGCCTGTGCTGCCCTCCCTTCTGCAAGGCTCACTCACTCTTTTGCCATTCGCTTCTGCACCGGGCTTGCCTTTCGCACGCTTCACTCGACGACGAGCCGTCATCTTTTGTAGTTTCAAAACACACCCTGCCATGATATCTCCCGACTCGGTGTCATGCAGCTGCTTCTAAGGAAACATTTTGAGACCAGCATCGCCTCACTTGCATTATTATGACGCCGCCCACCGATCCGCCGCTCTCTACTAATAGCCTCTCCAGTTCCGCCATGGTCGCACACGATGACCAAGCCGCGCGAGGACCTGCGTCAACCGACGGTGACCACACCGAAGCGGGCGCACCACCGCCTTCGAATTCGAATCGCAACTCTGCAGGCAGCCGCGTCCTGGGCATGACGGGACCCCCAGGAGAAGCCGGCCTTCCGCCGTCGCGCCCATCCTCCATCGCCACGGCGCAATCCGGGAACCAGCGCAGATGGTCGCAAGCGGGGCCGTCGCGGCGCGGGACAAACGTACAGAGCGGCATAGGGGCAGCGAGCGTCGCTGGGAGTCTGGGAGGGCAGAGCCGGCCGACGACGGCGACGAGCAGGACCCATGTCCCCCTCGCCGCGCACGGCTTCTTCCGGCCCATGAGCTCGCAAAGACTGCAGCAGCAGCGCAACCAGAGGCCGACTTCCCTTCTGGGCCACAGCTCGCTCTACTCGGAAGGAGTGAACGACTTCGCGGCCGGCAATCCGTACCGACAAAGCGTGGGCTCGCACAAGACAATCAGAGGCCAACAGCCTGTCGGGCTCCACCACGACCTGGACCACCCTCCGCCGTCGCGCGGAACAGACATTACCGACCGAGATCTGCCAGACCGTACCACCGCGAACACGACTCCAACTGGCGCTGAGACGGTCCGCAGCCGCGGAGAGAGTATCACGCCTCTTCAGAAACCCAAACCCCAACACCTCGATCTTTCCAAAGCCCTCAAAAGCAGCGACGCCGGAAAGCTCCCGACTCCGAGCAAGTCGCCACGTTCCTTCAAATCCAGTTTCATACTACCGAGCCGCGAGGGCCGGACCTCTCAGATGCGACCACGGCAAGGGCACGAGAAGCTTGCATCCGCCGAATCCTCGCCACGCACGAGCCGCAAAGAGGTTAGCAAACAAACCGTGAAGAAGGAGCTGGGCAAGAATTATGAATACTTCTCTGGCAACACCGTCTTCTGTTGGGGCGGGCGACTGCAGAATACGCGGGACAGGCCCGTCAACATCGCCACTGGGCTCTTCTTCGTAGTACCGGCTGGTCTCTTCTTTGGTTTCTCGTAAGTTTGGGGCTGAGCTTGAGGTCCTAGTCGATCCCATGACTGACGCACATTTAGGGCGCCATGGCTCTGGCAACACGTTTCTCCTGCGATACCCATTGTATTCGGCTACATGTTTTTGATATGTTTTTCGTCGTTCGTCCATGCTACGGCTTCGGATCCGGGAGTGAGTCAATCCTGCTTATATTTGATTCCTGACTTCTCTAACAATATTAGATATTACCTCGGAATTTACACCCGTTTCCACCACCTAATCCTAAGGATGACCCGCTGAGCATTGGGCCACCCACCACAGAGTGGACCATGGTCCTCGCGTCAGCAGGCGCCAACGCGGCAATGGAGGTGCCCACCAAGTACTGCAAAAGCTGTAATATCTGGAGGCCACCGCGAGCACACCACTGCCGTATCTGCGACAACTGCGTGGAAACCCAGGATCATCATTGTGTCTGGCTCAACAACTGCATCGGTCGCCGAAACTATCGCTATTTCTTTACCTTCGTCACCTCAGCGACCCTACTCGGGCTCTTTCTCCTAGCCGCGAGCCTTGTGCATATCCTGGAGTGGCGAGCGCAGAATGGCACGTCTTTTGGAGCCGCCATCAGCAAGTGGCGAGTGCCCTTTGCCATGTGCATCTACTCGGTCATTGGCGCCGGGTATCCTTTCAGTTTAGCCGTATATCATCTGTTTCTGATGGGCCGCGGTGAGACGACGCGAGAGTATTTGAACTCTCACACATTCCTGAAAAAAGACAGACACCGCCCTTTTACACAAGGTTCGATGTTCAAAAATTGGATTGCGGTCCTGCAGCGGCCTCGTCCTCCAACGTACCCCCACTTCAAGAGGAAGTATGAGGAGGGAGACCAGCGGTTCGGTGAACGCAGGGGCAAGCGCACTGCATCACTGACAGCGGAGCAGCAAGGCGGTGGGGTCGAAATGCAGGATGTGCATACTACAAGTCGAGGCTTCCAAGGCCCAACCAACAGGACACCACGGGACTTAAGTAGTACTGCAGTCTAGGAGAGTGGTCCGAATACTGCGGTTTCCCTATAGTCAACTCACAAGATACCACACACCTTAATCTTAATCATCAATACCATGTACTTTATGAACCCACTGGATGCTGCGAATGGGCAGTGTCTGGCCCGGAGGAGGGATAGGCGGGCAGTGAGGAGAAGCGTGGGGGACGACTAAGGGGCAGGGGCTGGAACAAATTCAACGCAATGAGCAGATGTATATAGTGTAGCTAAAAGAGGATGAAAAATTCAGAAAACCATGTATACCGTCAAGAGCGTGCAAGTAATTCGCGCAGCCCAGGGTGAGAGCGGAATGCGAGGGATGTGGGACAGGGCAGATGAGCTAGGAATAGCGCGATTGGTGGATGACTTATGTATGTTTACCCCCCAAGCCGCTCACGACCTCCACATATCGCCCAAGACACCTCGCGTCGAGGGCCCGTCGCCTGTCAATTCGCAGTACTTCGCTTTGTGCAACTGTGACTGACCGCCGGTCGTCAATTTAGACGCAGCGGTTTGCTTCCTGCGCCTGAACTTTGACACTGTCGTCCCCGAGCGCCCTGGATCCGCTAGATCTGGACCTCCTGGCGCGTCCGACTTCTCGACCACCCTCAGCACACCTCCACCACGACACTTGCGGGTGTCGAAATCCGCTATAATGGCTGATCGCAACGGCTTCCCGACCTCGTTCGCCTCGGCACTGTCCAGCATCACTGTTCACTTGGACAAGGAGCCTCTCTCCCGCGCCTCCTCGAGCGCCTCACCCCCGACCTCGACACCTCCAACCAGTCTCGGAGACGAAGCAAGTCTCCTATCCGAGGTCAGCAAGATGGAACACGTCGTAGAAGTACACGAGGAAGATTCGACGCCGCCGGTCGCATCTCCTGCTACCGCGGTGGCGCACTCCGGTGCCGAAGTGCCAAACAGTGAGGGAAGACGGTCGGCACGAGCCGCGCGCAAATCCGTCACGACGTACAACGTGCAGATCCTCGCGGGTACTGCCATCCACACGCCTACAAAATACCTGGAGAAGCATCACAAGAAGGTCTTGCACGGGAAGCTAGAGGACGTTGTCCCGAAACCTGCCACCCCTCCACCCAAGAAACGAGTTTCGTGTCCCAAGCCGGAGCCCGAGGATGAAAGCGACCCAGTCGAGCGGCAGCTCGCCACGGAAACTCTGCAAGCAGCGGAGCGCCGCACTTCGTCCCGATTCAGTGCCACTGTCACCGACCTTCGCAGGGAGGCATTCCGCAATTTGAGCGGCGTCGGTGAGGCGGTAGCTCACACCCTCTCGACCGGCAAGCAAATCGCTCAGAAGGCGCTGCTCAAGCGCAGTGCTTCGGACTCCCGCCTCCGTTCCACCGCTCAATCCGCCGCGTCAGCGTCCCCCAAGCGACCTCGCACCGCACGCGAGACCGAGACGGCGGATGATACAGATGAAGATGAGGACGAGAAAGTGTTTTTCCAGCCAAAGAGGAAGCTATGGATGAAGCAGGGCTTGTACGTCGGGCAAGATCGCGAGTTCGACGCACGGCTCAAAGAGAGCCAAAACAACAAGAGAAGGAAGTCACGGCAGTCCAAGAAGGAAAGCAATGTGCTTCCCTTGCCCATGTTTTCCGGAGAGCGATTGTTGAACGGCGATGTGCGGAGCGGTTATCGCAATTTCAAGCTGCCGTTCGATACCTACCATCCACTGCCGCGGAAGGTGAAGGTTGACGGCTGGGTCAAACTTCAAAAGAGTAGGCACTCTAAGCTAGCCATATACTTTTTCTTTACTAATCTATCATAGACCGTTTCATTGGCGATGCCTCTTCCCTGTGGAAGCGGGACAAGCAGGACGCTTCGCAATGCTACTGCGACGCGGAGGACGGATGCGGGGAAGCCTGCCACAACCGCATCATGGCGTACGAGTGCGATAGCACCAACTGCCGGCTGACCTCAGAGCAATGCGGTAACCGCCCTTTTGCGCAGCTCAAGAAGCGCGCAAAGGGCAATGGCTACGATTATGGTGTTGAGGTGATGGAGACTGAGGACAAGGGCTATGGTGTGCGCGCCATGAGGACCTTTGAGCCCCACCAGATCATCGTCGAGTATGCCGGTGAGATCATCACGCAGGAAGAGTGCGAGCGACGCATGAAGCAGGTATATAAGAAGGATAAGGTCCGTGTTCTGATTTCACTGCGTGGTTTGCGCACATTGCTGACGGCCTACAGTGCTACTACCTGATGAGCTTCGACAACAAGATGATCATTGACGCGACCCGTGGTACAATCGCACGCTTCGTCAATCATTCTTGCGAGCCCAACTGCGAGATGATCAAGTGGACTGTTGGTGGCGAGCCTCGCATGGCACTTTTCGCAGGCCCCAACGGCATCATGACGGGCGATGAGCTTACGTATGACTACAACTTTGAGTACGCGCCCTCAGCTGCTTCTGTCGACGACCACATTTGCTAACGTATTCTAGTCCCTTCTCCTTGAAGAACATCCAGCAGTGCCGCTGTGGCACGCGCAGCTGCCGCGGCGTCCTGGGCCCCAAGCCCAAGAAGCCGGCGGTCGAGGAGAAATCCGTGACCTCGATGCTCGTCACGGGCGCAAAGCGCAAGCTGCAGGAATTCCTAGGCTCCAGCAGGGGCTCATCCAGCGCCCCCAACTCCCCCCGCAAGCGACTCATGGGCATCTCCGCTATGACCAAGGTGCGCAACGCGCTCGCCGAGGAAGAAGCGGCCCGTGAGAAGGCCGAGAAATCCGCGGCTTCGCTTGCAGCACAGATCCAGTCCCGCGAAGACCGGGCCATGCTGCGCTCCAAGCCGATGGGTGTGCAATCGCGGCGGCGCAGGTTGGGCGCGAGAGTAAGCACCGCAGTCCATACGCGGAGGACCGTCGTTACCATGCCACGCCGGGTTTCCAGGGCCGATGGTCTGAAGCAGGCCCACCGTGTTGTCGCGAACACTCGCCGCGCTGCTCCACAGAAGAAGGGTCTCCGGCCCACTAGGCACAAGACGCCTGAGCAGTCGGACAGTTCGGACAGTTCGGACAGTTCGGACGACGAGTCCGAGGCTTCTCTAACCGTCACACCGGCATCGCTCCGCAGCGCGGCCAAGAAGACCCCCGGCAATACCCCAAAGAAACCTGCAGCCTTGGGCACGAAGCTTAGGCAGACGAAGCTCAACTTTGCCCCTGCCAAGAGCAGCAAGCCCGCGCGCGACGCAGACAAGATGAGTATGTCGTCATCTGACTCTGACTCCGAGGACAGCGGCGTGGGCACGAAGTACGCGGCTTCGAGGTTCAAGGGCAAGAAGCGCCGCGCTGCACAAGCTCCGCGTGGTATGCACAGGACCAATGCTGGTGTCAAGAAGCCCAAAACGAGGAATATGCGCGGTCGCGTCACCAGGGGCATGCGAGCATAAGCGCTTTTGTCTGCGAATCTCTTGCAAAAAGCTCCCCCTAGCTGGTCTGCCTTGTCTACTTTGCATCTATCTGGCTTTTTCCTGCTCACACTAGCATACGTCCGACTGTTTGCTTGTATACTGCGGCGTATGAGCGATGCATTCACACATATGCATAGGGTCATGGAGCACAGCGGTGTNGTTGTGGGGTCTTTTTTTTTGGGGCTGGGGCGGGTTATAAATATTAAATTTTTTTATTTAACTTTTATAAGTAGTATAGTTTTCTTACTATAGTACTAAATAAACCTATAGTTAAAGTTACAGAATCTAAGAAATTCTTATTTTTCATTAACTATTTTAGGTCTTAGCTATTC